>SMSQ01018717.1:0-19893 GCA_019453375.1 Ctenoplectra terminalis | reverse complement strand
TTTTTTTTTTTAATACCAATGCATCCGAAATTATAATATTATAGAATGTACTATCTCAAAATTATATCAATACTTTTTCTTTTCTAAGATATGAAGTACATCAATGGCTCTGAGCAGTTTTAAATCGTCAAAGAGATATGCAACTGATGATATTCGTTCATAATTTTATACACACTTACACTAATAATTATTACATAATTACACGAATAACTAAATACACCACGAAACATCTACTAAAATTACTTCCTTTGCAACCAATATGCTTCGGTCCGTAATTTTCTCAGTGAAGATATCGCAGAAATAAAAGCTTCAAAATAGCATACCATATATCAAAAGCTTGAAAACATGTGCAAAACCAGGAGATAAATCAAAGTCACTCCAGTTGCCCTTAAATAAAAGTGTCTTTTTCATAACGACACACCATACCACCGTGAATTTCCATTTTCCTTTACCTCTCCTTTACCTCTTCTCGTCGAGCAATTTCAAGCAGCAAAAGACCGAGAGAAGTCGGCCGCTGTTATGAGCGAAGCAAAAGTTGTAACTCTGTAAAAATATAGACCAACGTTCGCTTTAGAATTCATTAATAAGGAACGAACGGAAAGGCAACTGCTTTCGTATACAACGATTAATCACGTCTGTGACGCTTACGCCAGTCTTTATGGGGCCATTAAACGCGGCTATGAAGATAATCCAGAGTTTAAAACCCGCCCTCTTTAACGTTGCTTTTTCTCTTGCGTCGCTACCAAGATTAACCCTTTCCGTTTGTTTTTTTTTCTCTCGCTTAATATTCTCGGTTATTTTCCGTTCGGTCGTCTACTCGGAAAATCTTGACCCGATGATTATTTAGTCATGCGATGGATTTGCATTATCAAGGTTTTCTGATGGGATAGGATGCAGTGTACAGGAAATAAAATTTGAAAAATGATATTTATTAGTGTAACGGAAAAAAGTAATGGGATGATTTTAGAATTAATTAGGCTGGTACGTGTAAAATGTCGTTTCTTTGAATAATACTTTACCAGTTTCTTTAAAACATCATAATAATTTCCATATCATTTTACATTTTTAAAAGGAAATTTTTCCTGAAAAGTACATTTTCCAACGGTTAATTTAATTGATCCAATTTGATGACAATCATCAGTTCCGAAGTTAAATTCCTGGAAATAATTTGTAAAACTTCGGAGAAAAGACATTTCATGTGGACCAACCTAATATTTCCTCAGATATTGAGAAAATATATTTTATACGAGTTACGCTACTTGTTAAAATTTTGTACTTTGTCAAAGATATTTTTAACAGAATCGTTGAAGAAAATAATATGAAAGTTTCACGACTAGAAAAGAATATATGAATGTTTTAAAAGCAACGAAGGTGAGAGAAACGATTTAAAATTGTACTTTTGAAATAGACGTTGAGGCACTTTGTTAAAAGGAAACCATTTTTGAGAAGCTTACAAGCTGTTTGTTTTAAAATTAAATTATTATGTTGCATGAGAAACCATAATATACTATATATTACAATATCTCTGAAGAAAGCAAGACTTACAATTTTACCCTACTACAAACTTTAGTTTAAACGAAACACCGTTCAGCCTTCGCTGCAAACAATACTTCGCGTACAGTCCCTTTACGAGTCTACAATTTTCTGCACTGGAAAATCTACAGACATTCTACACAAGGTTTATGCTTTCGAAGCATTATTAAAACGTAGCGTTACCAAACTGTTAAAGACACGTGTGTATACAAAAATCTTCACAAATTGTCTAGCTAATAATCTTCAGAAAACAACATCTATCACAAAACGCTGTTGAAAATCAAGGATACAGTAACAACTCCCAGTAAGTCTGTCGCATACCAACATTCGGCTTTCCTGAACGAGAAAAACGAGACGTAAATTAATGTGATCGTTAGTCTAAGAGCAGCTTGAACCTCTGTGCAAATGCTACCACACTGTTGATGTGCATCCTGCATAGATAACGTAACAATATTCGTGGCATAATTTCTAGAGCACTCGTGCATCCCTGTGGTAATTGCATTCCGTAGTTGCATGCCAATGTGTTAGATGCTTTCCTTTCGAGATATCAGCCAGGCTAGCGATACACGTCGCTGCAGATGATTCGAGAGGATTAGTTATTAACACTGGAATTACCGAAGTGGTCAAAGTTACTCGTTTCTAATTTCTACGAGACATTCTATAAATTTACAACCGTGCATTTTTGAGGATTTTCAGGGATTTTCGGTATAAAATATTAACAGACGTCTGTTTTGCTTCGTGTATTTTTTTCACATAACTATCGTCTGAATTTCTTTGATATAAATTAGTGTAAGGTAAGTTGAACAGTAATGGCTCTGTTCTTTTAATTGATATCTGAATTAAAAGAAGTATATTTACTAAAGTAAATGCACGTAAATCTATAGTATTAATATTAGTATTTATAATGTTTAATATATTGCTGAAAATAGTTGAAAATAGCTGAAAAATCAGATATTTCATAGCCTATACGAGATCCAGTTATCTCAGCCGGAATTACCTTACTTTAATCGTCGGTAGATCCAGTGTTAAAATGTTCTTTAACGCTTCGTTACTCGTATTCTGTTCTTCATGCGCAGGTGGATATAATAACCCCAATATTAGACTCAGAAATGCAGTTTGTGTTATTAAAATAATTATTCGGCTAAAGATAGTTTCAGATTAAAATATTGGTCTGATAAGGCGTGATCAACGTTTGCTTTTTAATTAAGTTTATAGAAACTGAATTTAATTCTGCTAATGTCTTCCAGATTTCTTTGATACAATCGTGCTCTCGTATCTTTTTAACACGTTGCTAACCGTTTGGGGAGATTTTTCGTTTTCTACTGCATCATTAGTAACAAATAAATTCACTTTAGGACTTCGTTCTGCGAAATTTTGTCGTAAAATATATTTACAGCGGAAAGCTTTTTGGATATCTTTTGTAGAAACACTTAAATAAGTATAGTTCATGCGGTTGGCAATGTGTTAAAAAAGTTTGCTAATTTTTAGAAAGACAAACCTTTGATATAAGACGTTACACGTGTTAATAACAGTTTCCTTAAGGTTGTTTAAAAATTAGAAAATTAAAAAGAAAGAAGCAAGAATACGATTGTTCCGAAGATTACTTAAGAACTATAGCAGAGTTGAAATTTTAAGTCATGTGTTTGGTCAGGCAATTGAATTGTTAATTCTTAGGGAAAAAGTTTGCTTTGGATTTTGATAACATTCTTAATAACTTAGAATTTTTATTTCATAAGCAATTGTTAGCCTGACCAAGTTATGAATCAAAATTAATAAACATTCGATCAATATTTTACTATTTAATTTCAAAAATTTAGTTTCCTGAACTTACAATCAAGCTCGAAGACATTTCAAGACTTCGAGAACATTTTAGAAATACGAAGCAAATTAAACTCGGATAAAAATATTCGCAATCAAGTAGTTTTCTTTCTCAAACGTAAACTCTTCGAATCAAAATTTGAGTATCTTAGGACGAAGACTTTCAACGATAAAACGAATCAAGCAACGAGAAACGATCTCGCAAGACATTTTATTCACAAATCCTAAAGATGAAATCATGATACGAGGAACAAAGCTTTATCGCGTTCACCTCGTAAAAACAGGACTTTGTAAAACACACGCGCCATCGTGTGACTACAAGAATCAACACACCAGGCCAGAATACACACAGAACGGTGAACACGCGTTAAGGGACGCGGTAACGAGTCCTCTCGACGTCTATGGCATGATAGCCGGGCAAAGCCTAAATTAAAACGTTTTTGCGAAACCGCTTATTTGTTTTCGTGACATGTAAGCACTCGTGCACAAATAAGTACGCTTACCGCTTTTATACCCATTGCGAGATACAGCTCGGCTCTTTTCTCCCCCGTTCGATCGTGTGCTGTGCGCTTTTTTACGATCTTCTCTTCGTTCTTCGCTCGCCTAATTTCTTTCTTTCTTTGTTTCTTCATCTCTGTGTTTTCTCCTACGTTTAGAACGATCCTTCTACGGAGGATCAACGGGAACGTGGCCTCGAGTCGCCGAAAATGTATGCGAGAACCGAGTGATCGTGAAAACGTGTGCTCCTTCCCTGGATCGCGAGTGTAAAACCAGATTTCTAGGATCGAGGGTTCCACCGTTACACGAAACCGATGTTTCTTGTAGGGAGAATTGCACCTGTAGAACACGGAACTTGTAGAGCACTGAGTGTTTCAATGTCTTAGTTCCTCGATGATTAAAAGGGACGCGTGTGTGTTAAAAAATGATACTTCAGGTTTAGAGACGGGATTTTGCTCGAGCAATACAGAACGGTAAGGAGACGATAAGTTGGACGACTATTTGCAAGCTGAAATTTTTTAGAGGAAAGAGGAATCGTCTACCGATGGCACTCGTAAAGGATAACAGTGACGCCGAAATTCAGATGGATCACCATTATTGGTTTAATAGGTGGCTATCTGAATTAGAGCGTCATTTTTATTTATTTCTTCTTTTTTTATTTGCTATCCAATGGGATACCACGAGTGGACGATGCTTTTTTTTCCTTGTGACATTTCAGCTTGTACCGTTAGAATCTGAAAGATTAATACGCCTAATCGATTAAATACTAATACGATTAAACGCCTAATCGCGTTTGTTTCTCATCTGTGATCCTAGAATACAGAGGAAACAGAAATACGTATGCTTTATCCTTATAACTGGGTTAAAAGAAGGTGGATCTGTTACCTTATAATCAACCAGACCCACATTCCTTCCAATTGCCAATTTTTCTGTAATAGCTTTCTGATTTAAATGTAAAAGATTCACCGTCTTTCATCCCTGTTCAGTCTTACGTCGAGCCAGACATTCGGTCGACTCGACGTTTTATTTTGTTCCATTATTTTAAGTTTTGAGATACGAAAGGTATTCTTTTATATTGAAATTTAATTTAATGGACAATTTTCTATTCGAATATCTTACTTTTATGACTGTTATGAAAATATGAAAATATGAAAATTCAGCCAAATTATTGACAGTATTTGGACTGAAGTGTCGAACATGGCTCGGACCGCAAAAGATTAACACAGTTATAAGATTAAGGCACACGTATTTTTGTTATTCGTCGAAACGATGATAAAGCCTCGCATCACAGACAGAACACGGATACGATTAGGTCCGATGCAGGCGAGCGACTTCTGTCCTTGCGATCTCGCTGTGATCGGACATCTTTCTTTATTTTTCAATTCAAAAAAAAAAAAAAAAAAAGGAAGACAAATATACTCTTAATGGATAACAGTGACGCCGAAATTCAGATAGATCATCATTATTGGTTTAATAGTTGGCTATCTGAGTTAGGGCGTCATTTTTATTTATTTATTTATTTTTTTTATTTGCTTATAATCGCAGCGATCGCAAAAACAAAAGTCGCTCGTCCGCATCGGACCTTAGGCTGAGCGTCCCAAGTCCATCTTTTCAGCTCCCTACGGTAATCGACCGACTTTATCAGCTCTCTACTGTAGGTGAATCCATTATAGTTAATTCATGCGTAACTTGTTTTGCATTGTAATTCCAAAAACTTAAGATACGCGCCACGTGGATGTAAATATTAATGTAAATATTAATTATGTCCTACTCATAATTTAGTGCTATTTATACGCGTTATATATTTCGACGCACTCTCGATCCTTGAATCTATTTAAGTGAACAACCCGTGTGCGTGGGGAAACGAAGATGGTCGTAGGATCGAATGAAAGATTGGCAAGGTTAGAGCTTAGAAGGGTGTTCGATGATAATTGCGACAGTTTCAGTCCACGGTTAAGCGTCTGAAGAGAAACCCAACGATCTTTCATTCTCGCCGACCAATCAAGTGGATCCCCGATCTATTACCGTGACTAATCGCCTTATTTTTGTGTTTTTTTCTTCGGGGTATCTTCGGGAACACCCCGAATTCAGGGTCGTACTTCAATTGCATCATGTTCATGGTGGCGAGCAGCGTCGTTCTGACGGTGTTGGTGCTCAACTTTCATCACAGATCGCCGGACATATACGTGATGCCGAAGTGGGTAAGGAACTTGTCTCAAATATAATTCGTTTTGTGTTTCATTTTATTTTATGCTGCGAATTTTTAACCAATTGACTGTTAAATAGTTGAAAGCAAAGTGTTCGTTACGTAATTCCCAGTCGGACATCGACATGCACTTACTGGATATCGACTCTGGTCATTCTGACCATAGTGAATAAGTTACTAATTGTTATGGTTATCTCTAAATCAGTTACTGTTATTAAAAAAAAAAAAAAGGAGAGACGAACGCTTAAAGACGTCAATAATATCCAGAGAGCGGTTATCGTCGAACGTCTGTAGATATTAATTAACACTAGAACTACAGTACCAGTCAAAATGACTGGTTCGTAAGTCCTCATAGAAATTTTATAAATTTACAGTAGCGCATTTTTAAGGATTTTCTATAATTTTTTGTACAAAATATGCACAAAGAACTGCTACCCTTGTTATAAGTATTTTTTCAAATACTCATTATTTTTATTTCTTTGGTACAAACAAGTCTATTTTAATCGTCGGTACTTCTAGCGTTAATAATACATAGCGAATATTTTGCTCGAACAGTTATAAGCACCGAAATCAGTTAAAGGGTTAAAAATTCTGTGTTAAGTATCGGTTATTGAACCATAATTACTAATTTATGCTATTATACCTTTGATCCTCGTCTTTCTTATTTATTTTACTATATCGTATAATATTAGGTTGTCCCGAAAGTTTCTTTCATTATTATTATATTACGGTAAATGTAATCAATCCGGTGATTATGTATAATTTCCAGTTATTATATGTAACCACCACTAAGTTTGGCAAATGTGATGAATCCTTGAATATTTATGGATGATTTTTTATTTTTCCTTTTCACAGTAAGAACCTGAAAATTGGTAACATTTGAATAATTTTATTACAAAACGGTTATGTAAAGTTAAACAATATACACGATTGTATAATTATATAATTTCAAGTCCTATTTGGAAACAGTCCCCAATTTTTTGAACAAAAATTAAATATACATATAATATACGTATATAAAAAAATATAAAATTATTTGAATTCTATTCGACTAATCTATTCAAAACACAATTTAAATCATCCAACTTTCTTTCTATCCATAAATATGATAAATATTCAAGAATTCATCACGTTTACCAAACTTAGTCGCGATTATACATAATAACCGGCAAGTATACATAATCACGGGATTAATCACATTCACTGTAACATTTATACAAACATGCAGCCATATTTGTTAAACGAGAGACGGAGGTAGGTGACAGAGCAAAATGAATCCTATGTAAAATAATAATATATTGTGAAATATAAAATATTAAGCATCCATTGCTTATTAATGAAACGAAAGAAACTTTTGGAACAACCTAATATATTTATATTATTATGCCTTATATCATAACCTTTGACTCAAAAGGCCGGTCGCCTTCTTTAATAGGAACAGTATTCTCGTTCCTTTCATTTCCTTTTTTGATTTACCTTATTTGATGCTATTATTATAAAAAAAAAGGTAAATAAATCAATTTAAGGTTCTCGCTTACGAACCTGGTAATCACGGCCGCTTTTGATACGATACTTTATTGTTTGCTGATAACAATGGAAGAAATTCCAGCTCGCGTGACGCGCTTACATTACGAATTAAGGGAGAGCACAAATTAGGACAGTAAGTAGATTCAGTGGACGAAGAATTTATTTTCCGATATGTATCTTACGATTAGCTGCACATAAAAATGAAAAAAGGAATTATGTTGTTTTGTTATATTAACACTAAATCTACGGACGATTAACCAGTCAACTGTGGTGATCTCTTTGCAAAGGGCGTACCAGTGTGTGTCGCGATAATGAAGCGATAACTTAATAGAAAACTTTGTATTTTCAATTTCTTTGTTAGTATTTAAGTAGCAAATATACTGTAAGTACGTATCGTATATACAGACTGTCCCAGAAAAATGTATACACTGTTTAACGAGTCGTACAATAGCTTTCTGATTTTTCTTTCTGTTCAGGGTGTAATTAATTGGAAATAACGAGTGGACCAAGATTAACTTTTGAAAAAGGAAAATTTATTTTTAAATGCTATTGGAAGTATACATTTTATATAGATTCTTTTGCAGTTTAACCGTTGCAGTTAACTGTATAGATAATCAAGCGATGACGAGTATAGTTAGCTCTCAAGAAGTTACGAATCCAACGCAAATTATTTATAATTTTTATTTGTTTGTTTTGTTTCGTCTTGACCTCTAAACGTTTTAAAAATATTAAAATTTACCAATATAATTTAGTTTTCGCCAAAATTACAATTTAAATATCAAATTGTAACAAAGTTTCACGCATGACGGATATAGCCGTCGTGACACAAAATTCGGCCACATCTCCACGACGGATATAGTCGTCGAACACACTTAACTGGTTAAAGTAGTCCTATTTGTACCCCGACAAATAAAAATGATAGATATGATAAAAAAATACATAACGTAAGGAGAATAAATCTTTATCTGTATTTTTCACAGAAAATCACGAAAAAATGGCCATACTGAATCATTGCAAATTTATATAATTTTTATGAGAAATTACTAGCTGGTCATTTTGACCGCTTTGATAGCTTTAGTGTTAAAATGAATCGACAATTTAACTAAGTAATACGTATTCACTTTGTTCAGTTACGTTTTACAAAGAGTTATAATTTTTGAAAATAAAAAATAAAGCTTCGATTGAAATTTAAAATTCCTTTTTTTGCTCAACAGTAGCAAATTGTTTTGTAATATCATTAGTCCATTTTACTTCAAATAAATAGATTTCTATTAGCAGAGATCTATTTAGTACATTTTTCGTATATAAATTTCGTTTTGAGTTTACATTTTCCACGTGCATGATTGTTAAAGTTAAACACGAGATCTGAACTGCGTCAAATTGACGAATTCCGGTAAATATAGTGTTAAAGTTGTTTATAAAAAAACAATGAACCGTGAATAATATTGGAAGTAGATTTTCCTATACTCGATTGTCAAACAGCTGCATTTCACGTTTCAACATAATTTCGTTCGCTTTGGAGCAATTTCGTTAGAACGTAATATGTCTATGATTGCAAAATTCATTGACATGCTTAAAGCAATATTGTGTTCATTAACGTCATTCATCAATGCCATTGTAATATTACAATTCATAATCATAATTTCAGGATAACAGTAGGGAAATTAACGTCAGCAACTATACTGTTCAGAACGGTGTGTTATTATGATAGACTCATAAGAGAAAATAACGAATATTAGATAATCAAGCTTTACTCACAAGTTGTCAGTTTCTGAGCAACTTATTAAATACGATGCAAAAGAAATTAATGAAACACATAAAATTAATAATACATACGTATATAAAAATGGAATTTTTATTCCATTAATATTCCACTTTTCAATGGAATGGAATTAAATCCGCTGCTTTTTTTCAATTATTATAAATCGAACTTTCTTTATTTCGAGGTATTTAATATTTTGAATTTTTCCTCTATTTAAAAATATTATTAAAAACTAATAAATTAGTTTTATGCCTTTAAGACATAATATATCTTTAATTTTATTATGTGATTATTTTTAAATAAAATAGGGGTTTCTGTTAACTACAAATGGATTTATACCACTTTTAGAAAAAATTAATTCTCAAAAACTGACTAATTAAAATACTTTTTAATTGATATATTTAATATTTCATATTTTATATTATAATTTCATATTTTTATTATATTTTCATATATTTAATATTTAATATTTAATATTTCAGTTGCAGTAGATTTTTCTCAAATCTGATTCTAAAATATAAATAACAAATCTAACAAAAGAACAATCTGAGAAAAGAGTACTATCATGAAGATAGATAATATTAATAATCTCTCCTCATATTTTATTCGCCATTTTTCTTCGCAAATAATTTGACAAATTGAATCATTGCTGTAAATGAATTTATAAGTCTAAAAAACGGAACAAATATACAACTCCATTTAAAAGCCAAACTTCTGTTTACTAATTCAAAAAGAAATCTTATTGTATTGACTTTGTTACTATAAATATAAAAAAAGTACATCTACATGTAATTTAAAATATCTTTAGCTCATCTTCTTTCCAAAATTAAGTTTACACCATTTTACAAATAAACAGAGACTCGATAAAATTCAATTTATTAACACTAAAAGTACCGAAGCGGTGAAATAACCTGTTCGTAATTACTCATATAAAGTCTATAAATTTTCAACGCTATATTTTTCTCTTTTTGTTAATAGTTTCCATAATGTTTTGTAAAATATACGATCAAAATTATATATTTTTTCAAACTGCAATTATTCTGATTTCTTTGGTACAAATAGATATACAGTACCGGACAAATGATGTTTCTGAATAAACTTAAATTTAAAAATAAAAATAAAAATGTGTTTCTGAGCACGATCGTCAAATTAAAAGTGTGCGGCAATGTATTAACACTTCGCATACGGGCAACGTACTTTTACGTTTTTCGCAGTCTGTCACTGGAGCGCGGGTCACGTAAAAGTACGTATTTAGTAGATTTGTACTGAAAAGCCGGTATCGTAAATATAAATACGATGGGTATTGTAAGTATGTATGGTGTTTTTTTTTCTTAAATAATCATAGAGCATAGGTTTAAGTGTAAAATAAAAAAAAGTTTCGTTCAGAAAAACGAAGTAGTTATCGATTGTGTTATAAACCTATATTTGGGTAAACAGGAGAGAAAGATAGATTGTATTCTAGGTTATTTAATATAACTTCTTTGGCTATATTATACAATTGGCTCACTCTGACTACACAAGATACACAGCTACTTCCTCTTACGTACCACGACCAAGTGACCGAACGACGGTTGCAGAAACAAAACACACGGCGCTCATAGAGGTGCTCACTGTATGCATTGATTCTTTCTCAACAGATTGATTGCGATTTTACCGAATGATCAAACTGCCGCAAAATTTACGAATAAACGCCCGCTAGACGCGTAAGTCCGCGGCAAAATATACCCGCGTGCAATGCGTTAAATGAAAAACAGTAATAAAATAATCATAGATATCCTCGCTAAAATTTCTTTCAATCAAATCGTAAAGCAAAAGTACTTTGGAGCAGTAGTAAATTATCGCGTAATAATGTTCCGCGGCAATGATGTTCAGCGTCTTAACAAACAATAAAGCGGAAGATTCTTGGCGGAACAAAATTACAAGCTTCCGAAATTTGTCAAGTTTACCGAAACGTGAAAGAACTTTGACAGATGTATGCAAAGTGTAGCTGGGTGTTTTCGTTCATAAAACTCTGCCCTTATCCGCAGTGGCCATTACAGCCATTAAAGACAGTGCTTTAGTCTAGCTGAAAGTTTAAAGTGCCTTCGAGGCGTTAGCACTTCCTCTTGGCCGTTGGTTACTAGAAAGTTTCATAAACCAAGGAGAAACGTACTTCAACCAGAGACGAGAATCCTACGGGCTACGAAAAATTCCGCGCGGTACTTTTCCGTGCCATTATTTTTCGGATAGAAGCGAGCACCGCGAAACAAAGAATGCCAATCTCGCGGAAAAGTACAAAAGAAGGAAACCACGCTCGGTGCACGGTATTAAATAATTTCAGTTCTACGAAGTAAGTTAAATGGTAAAAGTGAGAGATTTTGTATTAATTAAATTTTGTCCCGTTATTTATTATGGACAGAAATAAGCTTTATGGAAAGAAAACATAATTTTGTACAAATTGTTGGGAAGTCTGTAGTAAACTCGAAGTATCGTTACGAAATTGCTAAAAGTCTTATACAAACATTGTTTAATTGAATTTCTCGCACTCTAGGGTATGTACTTATTTAATATTACAGTGGAGATTGTACTGTATACAAGCTAGACCGTGTGAAGTATTGCAAGCTATTTTTTCCTGAGGTACTGAAGTAAATTTATTAATACTAGAAGTGCTGGCGATTTTCGGATACTTTTTTGTATCGAAGAAATCAAAATGAAAGGTATACACAAAAATACAAATTTCAAAGGAGGGAAAGATTTATTTATATTTTTTAATAAAAGATCGTAGAAAATTCCCACAAAATGTACCGTACTAAATTTATAAAATTTTTTGTAAATAATTATGAATTGGTTATTTCGATCAGGTTGGTAGTTCTAGTGTTAAGATTTAAGAGAGCTATTTTAAAATATAAAAATTTATGTAGCACTCGATTTAAAAAAATAGGAGTGGTCACTTATCTCACTGCTTGTGCAGAAACTTGAGTTTTTTTATTTTTGATAAAATAATTTACATGTTTAACCGTTTATCTTTTCATTATATGGATTTTCTTTTTTATCATATATGAATTTAACACCAAGCGACAAATTATATTGGGAAAATGAGGGAATATGTGGATTAGGCGATAAACACAACGTACATTGGTACTAAATTTGAAACAATTTGTTGCATAAAAGGAACTATTTTTATCTTAATGACAGAAAAGTAATATTGTTTACTAATTAAATTCCTTTCTTTTAATTTTACAAAAAAATACTGTGTACAATGTGTAAAATATTCTAAAAATTTTTAACTTTTTAAATTTATTTTTAACTTAATAACAGAAAAGTGATACTGTTTACTAATTAAATTCCTTTCTTTTAATTTTACAAAAAAAATACAGTATACAATGTGTAAAATATTCTAAAAAATAAACCGCGTTTCACGTACAGTATTAAACACTAGAGTTGACCGAAGCGAATCGGATAATTTTCCATTTAATAGTGGAAAAAATAATAATCAAAATTTGGAATGTTAATTTTTTATTATAAATTCTTAATTGATGCCTGTTTAATTTGAACATTGATAATACAATATTTTTTGAAACTTAAAAATCTTTCTTTTGACTGAGTTCTTATTTCAATCCGATTCGCTTCAATCTATTCTGATATTTCAGAATTATATTTTTTCTTATTCGGAAAATGATTATTTTTTAATTCAAATATTTTGACAGTATTTTATATGCTTGCAACGTCGTATTTTAATTTTTTAAATAGCATATCATTAGCACCTATCTCATGTTACTCGGACTGTGATTTATAAAATGGCTGCCGATAAAGTGTAAAATTATTCGATTCGCCTCGGTCTACCCTGTAAGGCAATAACAACCAACAGAAAACCCAAAATTTAGTAACCAAAAATTGAAATTACTCAATATTATGTCTAAACATTGCAAACTGAAAAAATCTAGTTTACTTTAACATAGAAAAAAAATAAAACTTACTAAATATTTAAGAATAACTCGTTTGACACCGTACGCAATTAAATTTTCTAGAACTTACAAGAAAAAAGAAAACTTATTATGTAATAATAAAATTGGATAATCATTTATTGCTTAAACTCGTAAATAATTTTGACTGTAAAAAAATTACAGTTTATTTTAAAAATCATTTCTAAATCTTTTTTCTCATTGCATACAGGTTAGAATACTGTTTTTAAAATGGCTGCCGTGCGTGCTACGGATGGGTCGTCCAGGGAAGAAGATCTCAAAGAAGAATATTCTCGGAAACAACCGAAGGGGCAAGAGTATGGAGTTACAAGAGAAAAGTAGCAAGAGTTTGTTGGCGAATGTTTTAGACATCGACGATGACATTCGTCACAAGAATAGCGCGGCAAATCCTCCTTCCGGCTACATAAGGTACGCCATTTTCTCAATGCTTTTGAGCTTCTTAACCCTTCTCCTGTTAAAGATTCCATGGATTCATGCACTTAGTTGGCTTCTTTCCTTTTCATACATACTTTAGAACAGCATTTGTAAAATCCTTTTATTATTTCTCCTATTATATAAATTCTTTGTAAACTCGATATAAGTACTACGCGATAAAAGTTAAAATAATTTGAATAGAGAATCCTAGAGTCACAGATCCTTAACACCTTGTACTATTTTTTAATAACTATACATACTGATCATAATTATTTACTATTTTAATATTGCGTCAAATATAAAAGGTTGAAATATTATACGCAATTTATATTTTTAATCGAGACTGCACTTAAAGATAAAATTAAACTTTATTGCAGATAGGGTAAGTCCGGGATAATTCGAATGAGAAGTCATTGCATCGTTGGTTTTTTACATTTTTGTTATTTTAGGCAAATTAAAGCAGCGCACGAGTAATTTAGAATATATATACTTCGCGATATATTCAAATATTTATTTCTTTTTTTATCAAGAAATATCAACATTGAAAATGGACGGTCTCACCCGTATATTCGAGTTAGAGCGTCCACCCATTACAAATACCAAAATATGTAGCTTATATAAAATGCAATACAAGAGAAAATTAGTTCATACGTTACTTTTTCTTAAATTCTTCACATAAATCAGAAATGTGTTCCCATGCTTAAAGCATCCATCATAAAACCAACGTCCACATCTTACATTTAACCCTCTATTTAACCCTTTGCGGTCGGTGTCCCGTATTTCGGTGTCGGTGTCAATGTATTTTTCTGCTGAAACTTCAAGGGCTGATTTCACCCTCTAAACTTGCGATTGGGCAGCTATAAAAAAAATACGTGCCCCGTATTCTCACCTACTTAATGTATCCACCAAGTTTCATAAAAATCGAAGACGGATAGTTCGATATGTTTCCTTGTGAGAAATAAGTGAGCCACTATAGTGGCGTACCGTTCAGAGAGATCGCATCTTCGAAAGCCACTATAGTGGTGTAGTACACTAGCTAAAAGGTTAACTGAGAGTGGTAATAAATTGCTTATAGTTGTGAAAAAAAAATGAAACGCGATGATAGAAAAATTATCTAGGACATAGTAGAAGTGAAATACATCATACAAGTAACTGGTTATCTCGATCAGTTACAGAAACCTTGATATTTGCAGGAGTTTTCAGTCTCGTTTCATACAATTATAGTAGTGATCCGTTTTCTCGACGAAAGTCGGGGCTGGATACGATTAGTTACAAAGTAGTAGACACGATTCAGCCTCGAGTTAGTCGGCTTTTGTACTTTGTAATATCAACGTTTAACGTTCTGAACGCCTCTCTGAAAGCGACTTTCAGTTTCTCTTTGTATTTCATTTCTTTTCTTTCCCCGGAGACGTAGCTGTCGGCAACATACAAAGAATGTAGCGGCGATGAACCACGAACAGTTAACTCGTATATCGTTTCTTAGAGATATCGCGTCATTACTGTGTATACCGAAGTTCTACTGTAGTTTTGTTGGTAAAAAGTGTTGGAAATTTTTTAGAAGCAAAGAAAGCATATTTAAATAATTCTGTTACACGAGTAAATAGTACCTATCCGGATAAGGGTTGATAAATCTATGTTTATATCTCTGATATTGATAGCGGCACGATTAAAAAAATCTTAAATAAAACATGTAAATTTACCAAAAACCAGAATAATTAACAATTATATATGTAAGGTGGAATCAGGATTCGAGCGGCGAGTCAGGAATAAGTCTGTAGGCGTTTTTAATATTGCGTTTAATTATACGTGCGTTCGCGCTGAAGGCGGCTACAATAATGTCCTTTCCTGGACTATCGGGGAGTCGTGAGGACGTTCCCGCCAGTATGCCTGCCTTAGTTTTATTGTCCTAGGTCGCAAGGAATTTTCCTTAAGTGGGGAAGTGCCTTGACGAAATGCACATGGCCTGCTTCAGCCGTTCGTCTACCGCGATTTTCAAACATATGTAATAATTAACCCTCTATAGCCTTAATTTTATCTGCTTATTGGAGAAAAAATTACGATTGATTACAGTTTTTCAATTTGATTTGAAAATGTTTTAACTAATAATTACTGTAGATGGATCGTGGTGTCGCTACGGTAATACAGTAATCAAATTTAACCTTTTTCGGACGCATGTCTACTCTCAGCCACCAGAGCCTTTTTATCGTTTCAGTCGTACGTCTGCTCTCGGCCACCGCAATAAGAAACCGTACTAATCATATACTGTATTCATCCATGCATCAATTTACAATTTATCCGCACTTATATAAATACCTAATGGACCTATTCACGAACTCACGCGACCTATTCATAATTAATAAATCTCATTTATTCTTCATAATCTTGCATGTTATCTATCACTGCTCTTTCACCGGAAATTAATTCCGACCAGTACGACACCCATGTCCAAATTGAATACGTCCGAAAAGGGTTAACAGTACAGTGATAACTAAACAAAATTAATTTTTTAAAACATAGATACATCAGTTTGTAACTTCTAAGTCACACGGTCCCATAGAGGGTTAATAAGGTATTTAACCCTTTGCACTCGGCTGGCGCCGCTGTGGCGACCCGCATAATTTTCTTCAGAGATTATATTTTTAATTAGATTCTATATTTTCATCATTCCAAACAGTTCTTTTATCTGAAAATAAAAGTAAATTAACCAAATAAATAAGAAATCTTAAACATTTATAATTTTCTTTTTTTCTTTCCAAAAGAACACTTTTAAGTTTTCGCAATAGCCCTTTGAAACTTAAAAATGTCTTCGAGTGCAAAGGGTTAATATTGTATGGTATGTATTTAACACTAGAACTACCGATGATTAAAGTATACTTATTTCTACCGAAGAAATCAAAGTAGAAAGTGTATAAAATAATATGCAATGCAATTCGGACAAAAGTTTATCTATATTTTTAATAGAAAACCGGGGAAAATCTGGCCAAAGGCACCGTGGTTGATTTATAAAGATTCTGTAAAAAATTACGAATGGGTCACTTTGACCACTTTGGTAGTTCTAGTGTTAATATTTTCAAAAACGTGAATTTTAAAAAGCCTCTGTTCTGAGATTTACATTTTTTTGAGTCGTGTCATTATCAACGCCAAGCAACGATATAATTGTTAAATTAATGAAAAGTCTACTTATTATTAATTGTCTACCTATTATTAATTAATTCAGAAAAGTGGATTACTTTAGGAACAAGTTTTTAAATGAGCATTAATTGTACTGCATCTAATACTACGTTTTTTAAAATATCAAATATAGTGTCTTAATATTGTAACTAGAAATTCAAATAAGTATTTTTACAAAAACTTAATGCCTCAAGAAAACGTCTTAGTTTCTCCGCTAATTAACCAAACGAT
This sequence comes from Ctenoplectra terminalis, assembly GCA_019453375.1. NCBI lineage: Eukaryota > Metazoa > Arthropoda > Insecta > Hymenoptera > Apidae > Ctenoplectra > Ctenoplectra terminalis. The sequence continues at coordinate 2,771 of SMSQ01018717.1, read as the reverse complement.
CCAAATAACGTAATTAATATCCTGTAACGTTAAACTGTGATGAAACACTCTCGCGGAAAAAGCTCGTGACTCGCATAATAACAAGCTCTTCCACGACATGCTGCATATGCAAATGCAGTGCAAGTGAACACACCGCTACCCACGCGTGCTTTCAAATCAACATAGCTGGGATGACAACGTAATTCAGCGCGCATAATTCTCGTTCCAGCAGACATTCTGCACTTTAACAGGATCTCGAAACGTAATGTAATATGATTGCAAAATATGCCCAATTTTTTTTTACCAAATATCGTGTGAAATTCAAAATTAACAGTCAGATACGTGAAATAATTATTCTGTTGTATTATTGTTCGTAACATATTACGATGTCTCAAAATTTATCGAGGAACTTTGATCATGTTTCACTCTCGTAAATCGTTCATTGATATACGGTTAAGTTCGGGATAGTTCGACCACCTTTTGGAAAGGAGCCATTGCTTTGTTGGACCTTTTTATATTTTTGTTGTTTTGGGCAAGTTAAAGCAGCGCATGAGTAATTTAGAATATATATAAATTATACATCACGACATATTTAAATATTTAATTGTTTCTTTAATCAAGAAATACTAACATTGCAAATGGACGGTCTGCTCGTGTTCGAGTTAGAGCGTTCATCCATTAAAAATATGAAAAATTGTGGCTTATACAAATTATAATACAAGAAAAAATTAATTGATACGTTGCTTTTTCTTAAATATTCCACATAAATCACAAATGTTTCCATGCTTAGAGCATCCATCGTGAAACAACGTGCACACCTTGCACATTTAACCCAATCCTCGTTTGCAAAATAGTTCTCCTTTAGTTTTACTTTCTAGTATGCACAAAACTTTAAATATAATTTGTAATGTATACATGGTTCTGAGACAATTGTCAGTATGAGAATAATAATGAGCCGATTAATATCCCGGGCTTACCCTAATTAATACAGTCACGAAAGTCTACACACACTATGCACCGTCAAATTTTGTATATCCGATTTATTAAATTTTTATTACAGTAGATCTCCCGTATTTGAATACACATTTCGAATACCTTAATATCCGAATGTTCTCTTTATTAACAAAATACGCCTAGTATAAAAAATTACAGAAATAAAACACTCATTAACACTAGAACTACCGGCGATTAAAGTAGACTTATTTGTACCAAAGAAATAAAAATGATAGGTATTTGGAAAAGTATCTATAATAAGGGTAACAATTCTTTGTATATATTTTTTACAAAAAGTCATAGAAAATCCCCCAAAATATATCATTGTAAATGTATAAAATTTTTATAAGATATTACGAACCAGTCATTTTGATTTGTTCGGTAGTTCTAGTGTTAATAGATATGTATGATGTCGGCATCATTTCCAAAAATTAAATTAACACGCCTAGTGTACGATGAGGCTGAGGAACACTAGGAATTTTTAAAAGTCAAAATGTAATATCTTTGAAAGTATCGCGGACCGCATGCGGTTGTCCGAACAAAATATAGTTTTAGTCTTACGGACAGTGTATAATTTACTTTGTTCAATTGAAACTCATTCTGAAAAAAATTTAACGAATGAAGCTTATTAAAAAAATGATTTTTTTGTTATTCGAACATTTCTTTATCCGATCACTTGTCTCCTGATTAATTCTAAATATTGTACAATAAATTGTACAATACCCCAATTATCGGACTTAAATCCGATTGAATACATTTGAATTAAATTAAGCAATCAAATAGAATTTTAAATTCTTAAAAATGTATTTAAAACCAGCCTGATTCCAAATTACACCAGATATTGTTACATAATCTCTAATTTTATATCTCAAAAAAATGATTGGCTGTTATTGATGTTAACGTGGAACCTACAAAATATTAATATAATATTAAGTCTAATTTTTTTATAATTTTATCTTCATGAGTTTACTTTTGTGACATATTTTGTATTTTTTTAAGATTCCTTTAATTAATAAATTTAACAAGTAGTGTTTTTTTTTTAAACATACGTCTAAATTTAGTCAATACACATTTTTATAAAAAAAAAAAAAAAATTGCTAAAGCTACCATCTTTGTTATAACGTTTCAAATTTATATTCCACACAAATAATTATTATATTAATATAAACTTAGAATATTTAAAATTACAGTATGTGTAGACTTTTGTAAATAACTGTACGTCGTTTTAAAGGTGTTTTAAAATATTTTTACAGTACCAACTGGTCGCCAATAACGACACAAATTCGATTGATGCAGCTAATAACGTTTATGATGCAATTAATATGTGATAGAAAAATATGTTTCATTTATTCGTGCTTTTAGTATCCGTTTCATATCCATAAACTGAAGTTTCAAAATACTCATTATTTTACGAGACGATCCAGTGTCACAGATAACATTCCAATAATTTTTAGATGAAATCAGAAAATTTCCGATATTTAACAGTCAATTAATTGATTTCAATTTTAAACGTTATATTTCATGCGTCCATTTCTCATCGACATAATATCTCGAGGATATTGATTTTTCCGGCTAGAAGAGCTGGTGTTCGTTTAAATTTTCAGTGTATCAGCCTCCGGTGAGGACATTTATTTTCTCCTTCTCTTTGATGCCTGTTCGTGATACCTTGCTGATATCAAATGCTAGCTGAGACATTTCCAATAAAATAATTCTATGTGCTTCTCGACGCGTCTGCCAGTTGGAACGATCCGGTACAATTTATTTATGAAACGCTTCAACGTGAAATGTTCAGTGAAATT
>SMSQ01018716.1:8249-23155 GCA_019453375.1 Ctenoplectra terminalis | reverse complement strand
TTTTTTTTTTTTTACGAGCGATGGCCGTGTCGTTACAGGTGTGCCTGAATTGCATTTCACGTTGAAGCGTCGAGTATAATGGCCAGTTGCCTATTGTTCCCTCGGTTGAATCGATTTTTCTCTTCTTTTACATTTTTTGTTTCTTTTCTCTCTTTTATTTTTATTTTTAATCTCGTCTTCCGCGTTCTTCCGCCTGTGCTTCCCTATAAATAATGAATTTTATTCGAGCATCGATCCCCAATAACCGTTCGATCGAACGGTGAACGAATATCGAGCAACCACAGCCTGATTTCGCCTGAATGGCGCCACGCTTATAAAAATTGATACAACGTTTACGTAAAATCTATGTCGACCGGCTAACGATCGACGAGATGCATGGAAGCTTGACATCGAATGGCAAACAACAGATGGTAGCCGGCATATGTTTTCGGCACATTCTTGGTCAAATTCTTGAACGATGGTATAAATACCAGCGATATAGCTTTTTAAAAGCGATAGAGGTGATCTTCACGAGATTCTCCAACATTTAGACGCTCGAAAATTTAGTGGCTTATTTAACGGCAATAAAAATTGTCGACGATTCGAAAATAAAGTAGCACTATCGACGTAAAAATTACACGTTTTTATTCATCGTGCGTACCGATAGACTTTTATCGCCGAAGAGAAAAATAGAAAAAAAGATCGCGCAGAATATTTCATTCCAGCATTTGGTTTCGTTTATCAATTCCGAGAACATTAATCAACCATTTGATTATTCGATATTTTTCTCGCCTCGTTGTGGAAACAGGAAACAGGGAGATTTACCGACTTTGTTTCTACAAACAAAATATGAGGTATTTAATAGTTATCTTCTCTTCTCTCATTTTTACGACTTCGCAACGTTTATGAAACATTTGAGGGGAAAGAAGAGAAAATAAAAAGAGCGTAGAGGATAATTTGAAATTAAGTCATCAAGTGTTACCGACTCGAGGCCGTAACCCATGACTAATTGAACGAGAACGGTGGAAAAAATATTTCTCTTCGATTCACGTGGCGCGTCCGGCGGTCACGCCAGTGGAAAAGTTTCGAGGCAGGTAATCGACTCGTGAATCGCACCTCTATTTTCGTATCGCACTTCCTTTAAATAATTCATCGTCTTGGAATTGCCTTGTTTACCGAATCTCCCTCCTTCCCAAGACCGTTTCGGATCTTTTGTTTCTTTCCTTCTCCCTTTCTTCTCCATTTCACACAAGTACTCAACCGAACAGCGAACGGGTGTTCGTATTCCACCTACGAATTATATTTACAATTCCAATGGTGAGAAGAGTGATATGGAATCGAAAATTTTGATACACTTTATTCTCGGCAAAATAGAATCGTTACGTTCTCGTCAATTACCGTATTTTTATTTTTATTCTTTCGAGTACAGCTTTCCAATCGATGGATCGTTCGTTCGCGTGCCACACGCGCGTACAGCTCTTGCTTTTAATTAAATTAATCCATCTAATGAAAAAAACCGGCCGTTCAATGAACATATAATACCTCGGTGTTACGCTGCGCGGCTTAATTGTACGCGACCGGTTAAAAAATGATCGAATTATATGAACAAAAGCTCGAACCGTAACGTTAGCAATAATATTTGCATTAATCTAGGCAGTTCGCTTCGAAGAGCACCGAACGCGTGCTAGGCTAAATGTCCCGTGAAGGCGTGAACGACGTTGTTCCGAGGAGAAATCGAATCGAAATAAATACATACGTACGTCTGTCTGCTCGTTATCGCTTATCGCCTTGATTTGTCGTTTGCTCGTCCCTTTCTCGTTTTCCTAGGTCGTCTTGCGCGTCGGTAGACAAGGGTTGCGTCAGGAGAAATTCGAAAAGAAACGGACTGTTGCGTCATTAACGTCCGAGACACGATAAAAACTGGTAAATCATGCGAGGGTTTTATCTTGGCCTTGAAACCGTCATTAGCCAGAAGTTTCGGTCGATTCTGTTTATTATTGAAAATTATTAAATCGTGCAATTATCCGTTACTTTTTAACACGGATGCATAAATATATATGTTTCATGGAAACATCAAGTTCGTTTTGTTTCGTTTGGAAAATTCTGGAAGGAGCGCTGGCTACCTGTATTCTTGGCCCCGAATCAAGGGTGCAGAAGGCGTTTATGTATAGCTGGCAAGGGTCCCTCTTTAAGGAAGCGTCTATCGTTCCGTGCTCTGCGCACAAAAGGTTCATGGAATTTTCCGAGACGGTTGCTGGAGTAGAAATTAACCTGGATAGGCGATCTGGAGAGACGAGCACGTTTTTCCCTTGGCCACGTTTTTTTGTACGCGACGTGACGGCCGAAAGAAAAATACCAACGTTCTCTCTGGATCGTTCTTCGGGAAACTTCTATCGTTCTTTCTTCCTTTTCCCGGCAATGTTTTCGATCCGTTTTCAGACGAATGTCTTATTAAAAGAAAAGAAAAGAAAAAATAACGATTCTCTCTTTCCGTCGTCGCGATTACAACGCCTCTAATTTTAATTATCGACGTTACTCGACTCCGCTTTGCCGACACACTTTTAATTACCGTGATCCCGTCCGGTCGTTTGTTCGACGTTCATGCCTTTCATTTGCATAAATTTTCATAAGGCACCGAGTGTTGGAGAGAAAGAGAGAGAAGCTTTTATGGTCTTAAATCAGCCTAAGGCTGTTTCGAGAATGGTCGACGAGAGAAGCAGGTATGGGCGGGAGGAAATGGATGAGCCTTGGATGAGCCTTCCATTATCAAACCTCCCATTTCACCAACGATCGTTCGTTTGAAAGAAATCTTAATGATGATTCAGACCAGAAAAATGGTGACGATGGAATGTCGCGCTGTATGATTTCGTAAGTCCAGTTTCGCGGATAATCGATATGTTACGTTTGACGAGACGAGTGTGTACCAATGTTGCGCAATAGCGTCAAAATAATGTCTCATTCTAATTTATAAGATAGCGGTCAGAATAGCGATAGGATTTGGAAAGTTACCATAACTGTTATTTTTGTCGCATTAAAAAAATTTTAAGTTTCCTTCTTTCTTTCTTCTTTTATTTTTTAAATTGTTTCTTTTTTATTAAGAATATCAGTAGCATCATATTCTGCAAGGTGAGGAGTGATTCTGAAAAATAAGTTGGACGACCCACCGCTTAAAAGTCATTCCAGATCATAATCGCGCAATGGAACGATCTCGAAAGTGTAACGTAGAATACATCTCGAGTGGTACAAGTTGAAGGTCGAACTTTAAGGTTCTCTTCGCGACGGTACCCCGATACGTGTAGAAAGTGTAAGATAATGGAGCGTAAGAACAGCCGATTGATAACGGTGGTGTGAAATGCATGACGTTCCATTTTATCGAATGATAATAGATTCAGCGAAAGATACAATTCTTCGCAAAACTTCTATTATATCAACTAGAATTCTTTGAGATGGAAAATAAATAAAATGAAATAAAAAATAATTTAATATTCTAGAAAGGAAAAGGTACAGACGAAACACTTTCATTAGTCATGATCAATCTTTTATCAGTCACGAGAGGAATGTAGGGACAGCGTAACGAAACCCAGTAGATTCGATCGCGGTGTATCGTTCAATTAATCATCGGTAGCGCAGCCAACGTTGCAGCTGAGATCAGAAAACCGAAACTACTTGTCCTTTCGTCGTCCACGGCACGTGGATACAATTGCTTGGTAATTTTACTGCATTCTCCGCTCGGTAAGGTCTGGCTACTGCATGCAAGACCGGTTTTGCAATGTGACTTTAACGCCTCGCTTATAATCTGGGATCACGACTACTGGCTCGAGCTTCACAGCGAGCCTCTTTGTTCCACGGGAGCGCGGTCACTGTGGTCGTTACATATGTATGCCTGAATTTAGTTTCCAATTTAATTACCAAATATAGGTTCCCTTTCAGGCGCGAATCGAACGAGTTTAGTAGCTTCTCGTTGTTTACGCGTCCGCCGATCGTGAATCGTTATGCTCGTACAAAGTTTCGCTTTCGTAACCTTATTAAATGCTACAGAGACTGGTGAACTTGTGACCTTTTATTTCGTTCTGCATCTCTTCATTCTTCAGTCTATACGTATATCCTACGAGTTGATATGAATACGATATTAAGTCTCCCATTAACTTTCAGCCAGAAATATTGATACGTTTATTTTCAATCGTCGGTGTGTCGATGAAAATTTGTTTCAGCAGGAATTCAGAAATTATCCGAGTAATTTCGAATAAAGATTAAAAGACGTGAAATCTCGAGGACTGTAAAACAATACGCGTGTAACAGTTTTCGTTTTCACTCGACGCGAGGATCTCCGTGACTCGTATCAATCGGTCATGGTAGTTTCATCGTCGACCGTGTAGAAAATATATTTTTCTCCGGTACTCGCCGTTCGTCGAGCGTACTCTACGCGGCCATTATGCACGAGTCACTAATTTCACCGGTCTGACTGTCAGTAGGGTTTATTTCTGCGAGATAGGTTACGGGGTTAGAAAGGAAAGGCTGACGTGGAAAACGCTCCTCAGGATTCCTGTTGGGCAAGGACGACGGTCGTTTAAAGGGAAAGGGATTTCGTGACGATCCTCGAGAGGCTAAGGTAGGAAAGGGGGAACGATGGCCTCGAGAGAAGGATGGACGAACGGTGTAGACCGTGGACGAGAAAATAGGGTGGACCAGCCGTGTAGAGAGTGATTTGAATGCTCCGAAAGGAATCGATAGTCGGAGGGTTCTGATAAAACCCACGAACATTTCGAACCCTTTGTTCCTTACCGATTTTCTTCCATGATACGATAGTGTGTTTTCGTGGTTAATCGTGACATTACCCGCAGAGATAAGGCAGCTATTTTCGTAGCAATTACGTGTGCACGTATTTTAATGTATGTACGTTTCAATAACACTGTATCGTTGTGCGATGGAGTGATAAACGTCGTTTCAAAACGGTGCGATTAGTCACGTTGTTACGAGAGACTTGAGAAAGAAGGTGGTGGTCGGCCTGTAGTGATTTCAACGCGAGGAATCAACGTCTATCGAAGCGCTTTTCGATAAGGATATGCATTTTTCGAATTCTTTATGCCGATTAAGCTTTCAAATTAGTCGAAACGCGAAAACGAGCGTCCCGTGGACGAGTATTTGTTCTGTTATATGCAGAAGATAAAGTAAGATGAGAAGAGCGTTCAATATTTGCTTCGGCGCAACGTATCGTTGCAGCGGAACAACGCGAACTTTGTTTCGAAACGACAGAAGTCGCTTGTAACGATTTTATAATCGCGAGATCGCGTATTCAGGCGTGAAAGCTTTCTCGAATAGGAAGACAACGGGTAACAAATTGTCGATCAATTTTGTTATGACGTGTTCCGAGCGAAGGGGTAAGTTCTTGGGTGGATGAAACGAAAATACGTTTCAATTCGAATAGCGCGGTACCCTCGAACGCAACAATGGCCTGTTCTTTGAAATGAACTACGAGGAGGGGAAAATCAAGGAGGAATAATCACCCCTCGTGTAAATATGGGTCACGATAGAAGCGTTGGATAAGCTTTGTGTGTTGACCGACGACGCGAACACAGAATAGAATTGCTCACAGAAATTTATCTGGAGACTGTAGAATAAATTTCCAGATAAAAGTCTGTGGTATCGAGAACTCTGATTTTTCCTGGTTCCTTGTTGACAATAATTTATATAATTTTCTATAAATCTTTCTTTCCTGCTGGAAAGTTCTTCTGGATAAGGGGTGCTGATAATTCGTTGGTCACGTACCGCGATAAAAATTCGAGAGCTTTCAAAGATTCGTTTTATTCGAAGGATATTGAACGCACGAAGGATGTTTTATAGGGGTTGTTTAAAGTCATCGAAGAATATTTGCTTTCAATTCATCGGTGGTCGCGAGTGAACGTACCAGTAGTTCCGATATAATTTCAAAAAGGAGAAAACGAAACGACCATCCTCTTTAATATTCGCGTGATTCATCACCAGTTGCCCCCGAAGAACAAAGGATGATTCGAGGGTGTTTCGATCCGATTGTTGGCAAGCTTTACGATCGTTATCCGCGGTATCGTTAGAAAAATGCACAATTACGAGCGATTAAGTCTATCTATAGTCCCGAGTCGTCTATTTGCAGCAGCTGACGAAACTCGCTTCCGTGTTGCATCAGTCGTACGATAACCGAGTTCGTTGTTTACCGATCGTCGATAATTATGCTGTGTTTTTTTCATCCCATCGATCTTCGCCCCCTTCCTCCCCCTTGCTCCGTTCCACAAAGTCGAATCTCTCTTGTCAAAACACCGATACCCTCGATTACGAACCGAGAATCCCTCTCGTCTCGATTCCAACTTTCGTTCGATCCAAAACGAATTTGCGTTTCGCGTAAATCCCTCACCTCGACGCAAACGTTTCATCCCCTAAATGTTCACGGTCTCCCATAAATATTAGAACGACCTTGGAGCACCCTAATGCGTTGGTAGCGTTCCCCGAAACCACCCCTGCAACCCTAACACGAAACAGCTACCCGTCCCAACTATCTGCCGATCCTCTGGTTCGGAAACAGCTGATCTCTCTCAGAAGTCCCGTCGTACGCACACGGGAAACGGGCAACAACGTTCGGCTTCCTGTTTGTAAATAATTTGGCCGTGTCTTTAATTTTCCGTGCAAGCTCTGGGTATAATAGCTCGTGCCAGTCACGGGATCCAGCTGAATCCGCTGGGGTTGTAAACGGCCTTTTATGCGTTCCACGAACACCGTCATAGCTTCGTCTAATACAATCTCTGCCGCCCCGTACAAAGCGGCGGAAACGAAGGGTGCTCTCTTATTCGGCTGGACCACTCAATTTACTTTCCCTCTATCAACCGCCACGAATCGCAAGTTACCAGTGAAATCGCATTTCCACGGGGACATCGACTGTTTCGACGGAAAAAGCAGGGGGTGGTGGAGCTCTTTCAACCGTAACGTCCCCTCTGTCGTTCGAGTTTTCACGTTAATCGCATGTTACGCGATCGAACGATCGTCGAGCATCATTGACGATAAGAAGGATGTTCGAAGAAAAGGGACTCGTACCGTTTCCTTTTAACAATCTCGTCCGTTCTGCCGGAAACGAAACGTGTTTCTATGGGATCTGGAATCAGTCAGTTTCTCTTTCCGAGGTTCATAAAGGTTCCTGCCGTGGACCGGCTGCGGGATTCTTTCTCTCGAGCTGTCGCGTCGAGGCATTATTACTCGTGAGGCACGCAATTTCAGACGAGCCACGTCCTTCGATGGGGACCTTTTATTATTCCGTTGACACATGGCCCGCAATCACTTTTGCACCCTTCCGCTGTCACGGCTGACTTCGTGACGGGGGAACGGGAAAGGGATTCGTCGTTTGCGCCTAACCAAAAGCGCCGCTTTTCTCGATCCCTGTGTATCGATTCATCGAGACAGAAATTTGTTTTATTTCTTTCTGTTTCTTTTTCTTTTTTTTTTTTCATCGTCGTTTCATATTTACGACTATTGTCGATAACTACTTCGAATCGTATCCACTAATGACGGTCTCAACAGGGGATGCTCCCTTCCAGAACGATCGATCGACCCCTGGTACTTTACGATCGTAGGAAAATGAGCAGGGATGTGATACATTGTTTGACACAGTTTTATATCTCGATCGTAAAACGCGTCGCGCGTATGTTCCCCGATCCTTCGCGACCCCGTAGATCGTATCCAGAGGAAAAGGACGTTCGATGGGGGACGCGAGTATCGGCTAAATGTACGTCTAGAATTTTATGACCGGACCGGTAAGTTTTTCGCCACCGTGGCACGCTTTACCGCGTTTCCTCTGCAAGCTTTCGTTAATTTACTACCGCATAAAAGTTGGCCACCAATAGCCAAGGGTGTGTATCGATTCGGCGGCGTCCGCGACAAAAGGAACCTCGTCGCGCCGAGGGATGAAACTGCCCTCTGATCACAATGCGATACCGTGTAATTTGATAAATTTATTCCAACGTAAAAACCACCCTTGCGCTGTTCGTGGGAACGCTTCGACGTCCTTGTCGTGGACGATTTTGATAATGGTAATAAGAATAATGGTAACGGGGTGGGTTTTGTTGCATCGATGGAAATAGGACTCGACGGGACAGAAATGAGATAAGGATAAAATTGTAACGTGGTATCAAGGCTTTGGATATGGGAAATTTCTTTTTCTTTTCTTTTCTTTTCTTTTTTTTAAACGCGATGAGGCAATTTTGAACAACGCGTCATCCTGCTTGACCTTATTTTTTCTCGACTGTTATCGCATTCTTTTTTTAACGAAACGTGCTCGCCTATTTACAAATAACACTTCGTTTTATTAACTTTCGTTTAAAAGTCAAGGCAAAGATAAATTGGCAACAATACAGTATTTACACGATACGTGAAAAACGAAGTTAACAGATAAAACTATATATATATTCCACAAATACCAATTTGATCTACCCGGTTCGTTTGTTCTGAAAAGAAAAAAAAAAGTTCAATTAGAGCGAACAAATAAATTTCTGTATTTCGCAATACCAAAAGTAAATGAATCAACAATTGTTCCAAGGACGCAATCAAATACGGGGAACGAAAAAACGAAAAACAGGAAAAAGAAAATCAATGTCGGATCGAACAATGATATCGCAAAGCGATATCGTGGCTTGAATTTTCGGTGCAATCGGAAAAATATTGCGACGACGATGTTTGCCGCTCGATATCGCTGTTTACGAAATTTTCGACCGATGTTTGCGTCGAACGGATGCCGATAGATGGAAGGCTGGAAAACGTTGCAGATAATTTTTCGCCTACGTCTTTCGGCAGCTCGAGGCGGAGGTGGTTATATATTTTTTTTCTTTTATTTTTCCGATATCTCGAGCACCGTATTTATTCCATATTTTGCGTCACCGATGCCTGCCTGGCTACCAAATGTCCCATCTTTGTCCCTTTCTTTTGACACGATAATTTTTTTTTTTCTCGATGCCCATGTTCTTAATGAAACTCGACAGCTTGTACAAACAACTTCTTAACCATCGTTCTTGTATCTGCTCGAACGTCGATACGATATGCCACAAAATCTCGTTACTCGTGATCCCAGCTTAAAATCTCGAGCGATAGATTACACGTTGGTGGATTCTCAATAAACCAGAAAAGTTTTTCTTTTTTTTTTTTTTTCGCTTCCAATATTCTTCTCGAGTGCTCGATACTCTTCCGATCGGTCCAATCGATAGATTAACTTGCGAAAGTGTAAAGAGCAAACTTATCGAGATTACCTATACAGAATAGCTGTAATCTTTTTATATTTCGATAAAAATATTTAAATAGTTTAAAGATGGACTACGCATGGCTTGAAGTAGACGTCTATAATTTTGGACGATTTACCACATCCTTTGTTACGTTTCTTAAGTTTGTTTCGACACTTGGTTTTTCTTTTTTGTTTTTTACAAATTGCTTCAAGATGTACGACGTATCGTTAAAAGAATCTTTTGTTCGCGCGTATTCAACGTGTGCCATTGTGATGCGAAAAAAAGGAACGAAATCTGTAGAAAAACAGATGTTACGCAGATGCGTGAACGATCGAGGAAGGCCGTGGCTCGTCAATAGCTCAAGGTTCACGGTCCCGGTTTCCTCTTGGTTGTTCGACGTTATCAGGTGTTAGAGCCGCGTGAGTCGCTCGTTTATCGGCCGAAAGTGCAGCAATCAAACGGTTCGTCCAATATTCCGTAAACAGATTATCGAGTTTACGATATCGGGTACTGCTTGGTGTACCACGGAAATTATGCAAGATGTCTATTTCAGGCTGGCCTTAAGCGGCGTGAAAAATCACTCGTCGAGAGCTCGAGCAAAACAGTCGAACAATTTTCAAAATCGAGACCAGATAGGATCTACGTAGGTGTTGTTTTTCTTCGCTTATTTTGGATAATTCAAATCTGGAGTAGCCATTTCCTGTGATACTTCTTTCAAATTTTACTTTATAGATCTCGTAGATCATTCTTTGCCACTCGTTAAATTAAAAAATGTATCATTCTGTGATTTGATTTTTTTATCAAGATAAGCTTCGTGAAATTACATTTTGTTTGTCGTATCGAAAGTTACACGAAGTTTCGCAATATGACAACGAAATTTGAACAACGATTGGCAAAGGAGGATCACCTTAACAGCGATCGATCGATACCGCTTATTGTTTTTCGACCAATAAGAAAAGGTTTGCATTTTCGTCTTCTATTATTGATATTCTGCTGTCAATAGACTCGCAGATAATGCGGTCGTATGTTCACCGGCCCCGATAATGTTCAGAGTCCGATGTTTTCGTGAAACGAAACGGTCGGTCGACTCACAATCAGCGTGTCGGGATGACACGGATATCTGTGCTTTATCAGCCGAGTGCATTGTTATTGCAAAATTCTGTCGCGTGGAATCATGCCGAGGGATCGTACTTGGCAATATCGGTGTTGCTCGTTCGAACTGCGCCATGGTTCTGCTCGACCAATAAAATACCGCACGGGACTGTTAAATTTCCTTTTCCATTGAACGGAGAACATTTGTCCATTGTTATTTCGGTACTAGTTATCGATCGTGAAAAAAGAGAAAAGAAAGAAAGAAAAAAAAAAGCTGTAATCTACTTATCTGACGCGTCGCTCGTTACTGTTTTATTATACCTCGTTTCATATTCACGTTTCTGCGCTACTATCTCTCGATTAAGGCACGTGTACACGTTCGACATTACTCTTTTCATGCCACGTTTCCCGTGCTTAACGTAATCGGCAAAAGTGCTTTCAACAAAGTGGTCGAGCGCTAAGTAGCGAACCGTTCGAAGGTCTCTGCCCATTGTATCCATTTTCCCTTTTAACCTTTCCGTCTAAATTACGCCTCTCGTGGCCAGCGTGTACAGCGTCTACAATACTCTATAGCAACAGCTGTAGCAACCCCAAATATGGAGCAACGCGATACAGCTTTGCGTCACTGTATTCTTACACAATGGAGCAAAGAAACGTCTGTGTACGATACTATATACTACAGTTGACCGCGTGTTTGCGAGATGTTTTTGAAACAGTCGATCGGTGTGCGTGTCATTAGAGAAAATCTTTGTACCGCAGCTGTTTGGTACGATAATGCAACAGGCTCGCGACCAACTACTTGTCACTGTTAAAACCGGATCGATTCGAGAGACAAACAATACGACCGCGTATCACAATCTTCAACACCGCTCTCTGTTTCAACATCGTCGAACGATGGATGTCGCGTGGACGTACGCAGAGATAGCCTCGTATTTATCGTCCTTATTGACATCGAAATTTAGACGATGATCTAATCTGCATCCTTCGTAATCATTTATGCGGACCATTCATGATTTATACGCAAAGATAGATGCGATTTTTGGAGCCGATCCACGCGACCGATTTTTGTCCGCGCGTTTTCGTTGTTTTTCATTTGGAAAAGAAAGAAACAAATATGATCGCAGCTAGATCGCGCGGACAAAAGTCGTTCTGCATCGGGTCTTACGCGACTGTTAAGCGATTTTTATGTGATTTTTACGAGACTCTGTTTCGCGAGCGTAGATGACATAATCGTATCGATAGCACGGTTGAACTATTACAAAGAGCAAACATTGTTTCGTGAGTGTATTTTAGACGAGTTGACTTTCTTTTTTTTGTAAATTGACTCTAAGAGTAGGAAAGACCGTTAAGTGTTCACGATATCGTCACGGGTAGCTTGCTTGTCAAGACTCGTCAAACTACCAGCTCGCGATAGACGTGGGACCAGGGGAACGTGGAACGTTTGCCGATAGTGAAATGCGACCTTCGTTTACGACAAATGTTCGATACGTCTCCCATTGAGTTGGACACATGCTCGTTTCATGGGATACCGCACGCGTTCAAACATTCTACGCCTTTCTCTTGTTCACCGATACCGAGTTTCAATTTATGGCTTCGTGGCAATTGGTATATCGAGTAGCACACCTTTTTAACCTATCTATCATGTCATTCTATAATCGATCCTTTTTTAACATAGAAAATTACACGGTACGAAGTCTTACATATTTTATGTCTTAAACAAGTTATCGTTTTTTGGTACATTTCAATTTCCTAATGTCACTGTCGTAACGAAATTAATGGATGGAGAATTTTAAAAAAAGTGGAACTAAATGGAAAAGAAACTCACTGTTAACTTTTTCTTTTAACTTCGGAAGGCCAATATTTTGGTGGTAAGTAGTTACGGATAATGAAAAAGTACCTACTTTTTTCTTTTCGTTCAATTTAATGTCCAATTTAAAAAAGCGACAGGACTTTAATAACAGTGTTTGGACGTTGATGACTAGTTTGTTAAATATTTGAGGGAAAAAAAAAGCTCCTTGGAGGCGCCGGGCATCGATCCCGGTACCTCTCGCATGCTAAGCGAGCGCTCTACCATCTGAGCTACGCCCCCCGATAAATGTTGCTGGAATTCCGCGAAACTTTCGCAGCAGAGCACTGATAACGCGCTCCAATTTCTTCTAATTGATTTTTCACCGATTCGAGAGCGTTAATTGACAGCCGGTTAATTAAGATCCCACTGGCTCCGATTAGACGCAAGAATCGAACTATTGTCCTTCGTGAAATTCGTTTATCACCGATCTCCCCTGTGTTAGTCATTGTTGAATCATCGTCTATGTGTGTCAGATCGTTGCACTTAACCACTAACCAAATCGTAATGTTGCAATTCTATGAGAACGTAATTACGAATTGAAAGTCATTCCACTGTGAATGCTACAAGTTCGATTGTTCGAAGAATAGGAATAGCAGGCAGCAAGAGTTTATTTTAATTTTAGACATACAAATTTAATACCAAATTCGATCTTCCTCTCCCTTTCGGTTCCTTGCTCCATTGTTCCGAAAACGTTTACAAGGATACGCCGTTGGCAAAGGAACAATGACGATCCAGCGATGCCACGTGCTCGAAACCGCGGATCGTGTCATAAAACCGTTCAGCATAGTCCGATAATGTACTATTCAAGGAAAAAGTCGGAAAGCCGGCTAACTTGAGTCATACCTCGAACAAAGGTACCATTAATCGGTCGAAGCGTCTACACACGAGCTGAGTGGTACACACGTACACCTTTGAACTCCTTATGAAAACAACTTAATATCGTACACATAGATTGCTCGATTCTTACACCACGATAACGAGCAACGCGCACAAAGTTCCAATTTTTAAATATTTTGTTTAAACATCAAAGATTAGGGAGTTCTCGATCGGCGATACGGAAGAGAACGAGTTTATAAAGCATCTCTTTGAAAGGAAAAAAAAAATAAATAAATAAATAAATAAAATAAAACGAAACAGCGTTGTACGATCCACGATTGCGGTAACTCGCACAAGAAAAAAGGGACATTAATCCTTTCCGTTCCCCGTTCCGAGGCAAGTCCGCGAGTCGCGCTGCATGAAAGGGAGAAAGTGTCAGGCTGTGCGTGTCCGCAACTTTACGATCCTCCCGAATAGCCTGTACGAGTTCTCGGTCCGCGGAGCATCATTGTGCAGCGGGAACGACAAAGAGGACGAGCCAAGGGAAAGAGCCAAGGGGAAGAGCCAAAGGGAAGAGCCAAGAGAGTCCAACAGAACTCCCCTCTTGATTTACTCGCCGCTCCGGAAACAGGCCGAACGCCTCTTGGCTTCCGCGACATTACTTTCCTGCTTCGACTCTCTATCGTCACGGTGGATCGCGTGTCTTTGGCACGTGCACGTCGATCATCTACAGCGACAGCCCTTCTTTCACCAGCGAATTCGTGACCCTCTTTTATCTCGCTAGATCCACCGTAACGACGCTTATCGGGAGTCGTTTCGTGGCACGATGTCGCGGTGACTCATTTCCTTGCGAGTCGAAGGTGCATCGGCGTCCTTCGCTTTTCCGATTTTTCTTTTCATTTTATTAGCCGCGTTAAAGATACCTGCTTGCATCGATGAGAGGTCAACACAGTTACAAAATTTCCTCCGTTGCGAGGCACGACAAGACGAGGAATCGGATACGCGACAGGAAGGCAACGAGAAGGGGATTCCCTCTCGGACGGAACAAGTCTATAGGCTGGTTCGCGATCGAAGATGAACGCGTCTCGTCCATCCGTACCGGCAATTTGTAGCTCGTTACAATGGAACGTTAACTGGTAACGTTACAGCTGGAACGTTTCATTGCCACGTAATACCTCGCTAGGTACGCTGTGTGACTCATCGCTGCGAAAGGATTCTAAGTGTTTTTTTACATCGGTGGCCTTGATTCGCCGATTCAACGTCGCTCTCTTGCTCGTTCGGGGCAAAGCGAGGAAGAAGGAAGACCGATCGGTTGATTAGAAGCGTCGATCAATCGTTTCGTTGTTTTCCAGAACGTCTTTGCACTGGTGTTCTCGTCCTGATGCACGCTTCTTATCATCGAGAGGCTTCTTCGTCGCAGAAAATGAAATCGTTCCGACTCGTAACCTCACGTTCGACGATCCCACTGACCGAAAGACCGACCATTCTAATCGTGAAGCGTCCGAGGACAGATAATAGGGGTCGCGGTGTAGCAAGGGGCGGTTTTCACGATCCTCGATCGCCAATTAACCAGTCTGTGCTATCTGGTGGCGTCTGGCGAGGCCATCTCGACGATTTCGCTGTTAACAGCTGACCGTTGCGTCGGATAGAGAGCAGTTCTCTCTCCGTTATAACGGCACAATGCGTGCGACCGGCTGAAAGCTACTGCACGCCGGCAAAGAAGGAACACGAGAGAGGAAGAAAGATAGAGAGAGACACGGTGAACGGTCACGGGATAGACGGTGACGCGTGCAACGGCAGAGGGGTGGTTAGAAAAAAAGGTGGAAAAGCGGAGAAAGCAAGAACAAAACGAAGTCACCGAGAGTGTTGCATGGTTGCTCCTGGAGGGTGGGAGACGGTGCACGGGGACGAGGCAGAGATCGGAGAAGAGACGGAGAGGG
>SMSQ01018715.1:138180-151807 GCA_019453375.1 Ctenoplectra terminalis | reverse complement strand
TATGTATGGCGAGAGAGAAAGAAAGATTGACAAAGCTCCGACTCTATCGGAAATGATTTTTCACAAAATAGGAATAAATATACAATATCGAATAATATAAATGATTAGTTTAGATATTAATCAAATTTACGATTCATTGATTCTTTTAGAAAAACTGAGCAATTACTCCCCAAATTACCTTATGTTAATTCTCACAAATCATCGTAAATATCCAACATGATCAAATATAAAAAAATAGATCACTTACCCATCCACGTGATCCGAATTGCTCTTCAGAGGCCCATTGGCGAACTCCGGCGGAGGATCCGGCGTGTTTGGACTCAAAGGACTGATGGGGACTGAAGGTCTCCTCGAGTTCTCTCCCAGGATGTCCTCGAAGTCCACCACAGGAGCAGTGCCACGTACAGAGGCCTTCCTGACCAAGGAAGGCGACGAAAGTTTCTGATGTTTGATCATGTCCGTCGTGGCACCGTACGAAAACGGTTGACTCGTCTGCCTCGCGTGATAAGGGATGTCTTCGTCGATATAATCAATATTGCCAGGCGGCGAAAACGAGTCGGTGTGCTTTCTGAACGACTCCGTTGAGGATTCGGAAATTTTTCGGTCCGGTGACACGCGATACTCGAATTCCTCTCGTCGATGTTCAATTTTAGCTGGTTCGCGATATTCGTTCTTCAGAGTGCTGTAACTGCTGCTCGAGTTGTACGGAGGACTGGACTCTTTTCCGGCACCGTAACTCCTGTAGGAATCTTTCAGCGTGGAGTAGGCCGACGGAGAATGGCTGCTGGTGTGACTGTTGTAGCTACGAGTTTCTTGAATGTACATCTTCTCGCTTCTGTCTCTTCTGTAGTCCTCTGATGGAGGATCTGGCATCGACTGTTGTTACAGAGAACAGAAATATTCCTCTAAGTAAAATAAAAATTAAAAACTTACAGACGAGCACACCGTGGTGCTATCGTGGAATTTTTTATTTAAAAAAGAAATTTGTTAAAATTTATGGATGTACAAATATTCAGGAAGAAACTATCTTTGTTACTTGGCAAGCTGGTATCAATCTAGCTATGGAAAGTTCATCAAGATTAATGATCCTCGATTACTCAATTGTGATTCAATTAGTCTAGATCGGAATTAGGGATCCAAACTAGACAAATTGCTGACAACTGTGTCACGTGCCTTTATTAAAAAGAATTCTTGATTCGAGAATGATATAAATTGTAACGGATGATAGATATACCTCGACGGTAAGCATCATATCATGGAGAAGCTTATCGAGATCACCATGAGCCTGGTTCTCCGGCTCTGGCTCGGGTGGACTAGGTCGCTGTGGTGGAGCACTGCTGATGCCGCTGTCCATGGAAACTGTCAATGGTGAGCCACGGGCACCACCGGCAGCACCCTGGTGTACCACAGCGTACAGAGATCCATCTATGGGACCGCAAGTGTAACCCAATCCACGAGGCGATGTCTGAACGGAGGAACTCGAAGGCGGTGGCGGTGATAATGGCGTTTCTCGTCCTTCTGCAAAAAAATTCCATAACCAGATTAAATTTCATACAGATTCAACTGTATAAAACGCGATATATATTCAGTTACGGAAGAACGAGAAATTAAAAATGGTAAAAGTTCATTGCAACGGACAACACGCTGAACTCGAAAGAGATCTCGAAAAGGAACGATCAATAGTCGCTTTCGAACGACTCTCCAAAATTATTAACGAGGGAACGTTAACATCGCTTCTAATTTACCATCTCAGTGTCTTCAACCTCTTCGCCTGAAATTCGCAATAATCTCGTTATTCGCGTAATTTCCTACAGACGCCCAGAAACAAAGGGTCTCGTTAAGAGAGAACAATCGACTGTAAATCGTTGACCGATGAAACTGGCAGCGACTAATTGCGAGCAGGAGGTTAAGAACCATAGCTCGATCTACACATTCCTCTTTCTCCTTTCCTCTTCCAGAACGTCGCGCCAATTTAACGCTAATCCTCGTCCCCCTGTCATGCTAGAATAATTCGCGTGCTCATGGCTGACGTAATATCTTCGCGGTAGTTTATCCGCGGGATCGAGAGACCGAGGAAAGTCGAAGTTCACGCTTCGGTCTCTGGATCGAGGAATTCGCGTGACGAGCAATCGTGGCTTTCATCTGGATTTCTAGAAATCCCTGTCACGTAACGCGACACAGCCGTCTTAAGGAACTCGCGATTCCAGGAACCTTTACCAGCGAATCGCGAAATATATCTTCCGGTATGATCGTGATCGAAATTTCAACGTGACTTCAAACGCAAACGGGAAAGACTTTCAGGACTGTCATCCTCGGTGAACACTTCTTCCCGGAGGAATAGTTCACCGTAATCGATGGAAGATGGTATTTTTACAACCTCGAATGAATCGACGACGGAAGTTGAGGCGATACGCGAGGATGTTCTTTTGAGAGAGATCGATCTTCGGATGATCGTAAAACACAGCATCGTGAAATTTCTCGGATGGTTTAGAAACGTGTTTCAGAGACACTTTTTTCGCTGTTCGGTCGTGCTTTTTGTACTCGACGGTAATAAAGACTGAAATCGAAGATGAAAGAAAAGGAGAAAATAATATAGCTCGGCTCTCTCGGTGCACTTGTGGAGAAGTTTTAAAACACGCCAGCACTCGTGAACATGCCATTAGCCTGGAGTAGGTGGTGTCGTCGATGGTTTTCTATTTCTGCGAGAATTTTAGCGAACATTCGCCCGTGCTCCGTAAGCTTACGTTAAAAATCTATTCCATCTGGCAACACTTTTGGCGTATAAAAATAATAAAACAGCACGAGTGATTTTTTTCTTTAATTTCTCTATACATTCGTTACTCTTTTTCTTAAACGATCTAAAAATTAATTCTTCGCAAGTTCTCAACATCCTCGTCGCTCTACCAACGTCTAACAAGATAGATGAAGATTGTTCCACGAAGGACACCAGGTAAACCCTGTCCGAAGCCCTACTGCAAAGATCTCATCTGGATTCAATTCGTGTCCACGCAATCTCGACGACGCATCGCCGCAGGTATAAATCATTTTTATTCGTTCGTTTCTTCGCGATTACATTCGCGAGGGAGCGACGCGGTCCTGTCAATGCCGTCCGATCTACCTTGGCCGGCAGATGGAACGCATTTAACACCCGCGCGCAAACGCGAAACACGCGGCGAACAACCAGCCTGTTGCTGTTGCTCGAGATCAGAGGATTATTGCGAGTCTCTTTCACCGGCTGGACAAGCGAGGAATCTAAATAACGTTGAACATGCTGAGCTCGAGCGCGAAAACTCAACGACGCAGTAAATCGCAAAGGCGAATATTTGCGAAGCAGAGATAACCGGCAAGGAAGAGCTGTTGCGATACGGATACCTTTATCGCGGACTTTAGTTATGGAATAAATATAGTTCGCACCTGAGATAAAATTCAACGTGTTTCTTGTAACATTCCAAAAGATTACTGTTCCGTGAGAATTCCTGCAATAGAGGAAAAGGAATGTTTTTTTCTCTCTCTATTTTTTTAATCGATCATCTGCTCCTAGGAAGAGGCCACACAGGATTTTTTCCCAAGAAGCGCGCTACGAAGGGTAAATTTTGGGTTTTCAAGCGATTCGGTGGAACTAGTTGTTACCGACGTCGCCCGAAGGAAGTATCTTCTTCGAGAATGTCAGGTGTACCTTTTGCTCGTCAAATTTTCTCACAAGATTTCTCAGAAGAATATTTCTTGCGATTAATTTAGAGTAAAACTTTAGAAATGATATAACATCAACATCTATTGATTCGACGCTGCAATATAAGTGCATAGATCATGCTAATCACCGTGGTAAACATTGAAGAGATCTACGACGAGCACTTAACACGTGCACGAGCTGCAGCTGCAACTGCAGACTGTCCAAAGGATAGCTGTGTCGCCGTCGGCCAATAGTCGCTCACGATTCGAGCGGATTTATTGCGCCAAATGATACGTCCACGCAACGATTACGTTTCTGCCCGTCTGTTATTGCGACTCGGCTCTCACCGTTTCCTTTTGCATCCGCGTGCATCGGCGAAAACACCGATCACAACCAAGGACGGGATCGATCGAGCGCAACTTTATTGTGCCTCGATTCTTATCGAACGTTACCGAACACACGAACCGGCGTCAATGGTCGTGCACCAATTATTTTTTGGCTCGAAGCGCGAACGCTTTTAACCACGAGACGGTTTAAACGCGATTCGTGCTCGCTTGGATCGTCTGGGAGAAACGATATTTCGCATTACCAACATTTTTGTTAAATTTAAAACGATGCAAAAATAATTTAGCGTAACATTAAAAATCTTATACAGAAATGATTACTTAAAAATCGAAGAAAAGGAAAAGATTTTTTTTCCATTTTTAGTAAAAATATCGAACGAACCAATCGATAATTTGTATCGGAGTAAATTGTAAACGCTACCGAAAGGTTCAATTTCTTATAGAACCTGAGCTTCCTCGAGGAAGGCATAGAGAAAAAGAAACCAGCGTGGTATTAGCGTATGATTTGCGAGGCGCGCCATTAAATCGGGTTAATAGAGGAAGCGATAAACCGTATCTTCTCTCGAAGACCGAGCAGTGGGATAAAGCGTTCTCCAAGCACACGCGTCGGAAGTGGCCAACAGAACGATTATTTCCACGAGCTCTAGCAGCCATAAACAATTGCGCTTAAACATCGTGCTCGTGCACTCGTTGCACCTCGCTAAGTAAACGATGGAATTAACGACGGCTGGACAACGCGGTTGCTAAAGCGTGGCAAGCGATGAACTTCGTCTAACGACCACGATCTAATTTCATATCGCACCGTTTAATGCTTCAGCAACGCACATTTCACGCACACTCGACGATGGTAGTTGATTAAGAAACGTGTACGCGAAAACATTTCCTTGTTCTCGTTGGTAAATACCATAACTTCTGGAACGGCTGAGAAATTTAACGAGCGGAAGGTTTATTCTAAAGACACGCTACAGTGGAAAAGTTTCGAAAGAAATCTGATTGAAAATTTATCAGTCTATTTTTAACTTCCGAAAATAACGCGCGGGCAAAGTTGTTTGCGAAAAAATACGAAGGTCCTGGATTTTACGATCGATTATCAATATTTCATTTATAGATGATCGCAGTATCGTAGAGATGCTCTCTTAACAGTTTACGTAACGCGTCCAGGAACGGTTCTTAACCAAACAAAACAGCAGCTTCTCATCGTCCATTTTATACTACGTTAAAAGTAACGATAAAATCAATTGCCATTATTTTTCCTCTCTTTTCATCCAATCCTGAATTGAGAAACAATTTCGGTCGAACAATTTTTCCANTTTTTCCTCTCTTTTCATCCAATCCTGAATTGAGAAACAATTTCGGTCGAACAATTTTTCCATTTTAAAATCTAGAAACTTTTGCCAGGGAGTGTGCGTTCTCTTCGCGCGAAGATTCCAACTCCTACCTTCGTTTCACGCTGTTTAATGAACACGCACGATCTCGTATGTATCTTTACGATGTTCGAGGAAACGTATAAGCGCGTTCAGGGCGCGGAATATCTTTTCCAGCGGTGTTAGCAACGAAATCTATCGAAGCACTCCGATGTTATACGTTTCACCGGTGAATCACTTGGTTTCGCTGCTACCGTCTCTCTTCTGTTAATTTCTGATATCTCTGGCAGCGTATTGCAGGGTGTACGCGTATTAATAAGCGCTCAACCGGAGGATCGTAAGACTGCGTTGCTCGTCGAGGTGAATATGGTAATTAGATTCTCGCGCGGAGACGTCATCGCTTTAGCCGGTTCTCCCTTCTTCCTCCTTTCTCCCTTGCCTGGTTTCCTTCTTTATTTTATTTCCTCCCTTTCGCTCGCGCTCTTCTTTTCTCCATTCACAGGCTCATGCAGATTACTCTCGCCGTCTTATGGTAGTAAAATTCGCCATTGGCCGGTTTCCGACGGTTTCTATTCATACGACTGCCACGGACCGTCATTATCTTTGGCGGAGAAGAAAGAGCACAGTCGTAGAGGGCCCATCGGAGAAAGAGAGAGAGAACAACCGGTAAAAGGGAGACGAGGATGGAAAGGCCAGCGTTGCACGCGTGCAAAACGGAGAAAGAGAAAGAGAAAGGGAGACGTACGGACGAATTACTCGTTTGACGGCCTTATAGAGATTCATGAGACGCCGATGGGAAGTGGGCAACGATCCAGACGGAATATACCTTCTTCGGGTGCGATGACAAAAATGCGAACGAGGCGGGGGCGTGGTAGCTGCGGGGTACTGCGCGCTGCTCTCTTTTTCAAACGACAATTTCAAACGCTTTAACAGCTTTTTAATGGAATAAAAAAAAGCAAAGAATTATCCAGAGAGAAATGAAGAAATAAAAAATAGAATTCAACGTTTAAAAAGACGCTCTCTCGTCGAGTTTGTATTCCACGATTATTCAGAGTACACACGATGCTTCACTGATATCGCCGAGGTAAGAAAGATAAGATATGATAATTTCACCTTGGATCGCGATCGAGATTCCAGCCAGTCCGGATGAGAAACCCGTGAAATCGATGGTACCAAGGTTCTTCGACCAAGGGTACGAAGAAGATCGATTTTCACGAAAGATCGCGGGGAAAAAGCGACTCTGCGCGACGAGGTCTCGAGAGACGAGAGAAGAAACGCGTGTTCCGTTCACCGGGAGCACAGAAACGGCACTGTACGTTGCAAATGCTGCACGATGCTGATCACCGCCACTACCACCGCCGTCATCGCGATCAGCATCAACCACCACCACCGGCTACGTCACACCATCGTTCACAAGCACCAGCAACCGGGATATCGTCATCGTCATTGGAGGCAGGCCTCGTTTCTTCCTACGCAAGAAGCTGGCATGGCAAAGTTTCGGTCTGCCTCCACATCTGCTGGTAAATAAATACGCGTGCACACTATATTACACGGTGTGAAGTGTGCGTTCAAATTTGTCCCTGATACTTTAACTCGTGGAAACTTCGCTTTCCCACATCTCGTTCTTTCTTTTTTTTTTTATGGCGTTGCTTGTCGTTTCTATCGCTGGTATTCATTTCGGTCGTATCCTTGCATTGTTTCTTCTTATTGCTAGAATCCCTTTTGTGGGTGACCTTGCGCCACTTTCTTTATCGCTGGAGTACCTTCTTTGGTATTGTTGCAGTGACTTTTTAGTTCCTGGAATCTCTTCTTTTTAGCGTTCTCGTGTAATTTTTTTTTTCTCTGCAATTTTTCATTTCTCGAATCGTTGTAGAAATGCTTAGAAATGTCTACAGTGGCCAGACTGACCACAGAGTGGACATTGTCCATGGCAAGTTGGCTGTTAACGGGTTGTTGGCAGTGTAAACGTCAAGTTTCAAATCCTATGAAAAATTAGATTTTCTCTGAACTAGATTGTCAGAACTTAAATATAGATTACAGATTCGTAATAATATAAAGCGACCGATCCCAATAGCACAGAAAAAATACAATTAAATTAAGAAATAAAACTCGTCTGACCAGTGATTCGCTTATTCCACTTATTTTACTTATCCCGATGTTTGAAGCCTTTAATTTCGTAATCCTATTTTCTGAAAAAGCTTCGCTCATCTTTTAAACCATGATTAAAACGTGCGTAATTTCTGCTTCTGTACGAGGCAACGCGTTCACGTGGTTCCTGACCTGCGTAAGCGTGTGTGGAGCCAGCCGAGTATACTCTCGGAGCGGGTATTGCGTGTTCGCGGAGGCCCCTCTACTCATTCGACTGGCCTCCAGTCACCAGTCCTTCTACGGCAACACTCAGCTCCGCACAACTTGGCTTCGTCGTCGTCCTCGTCGTGGTCGATCGTTCAAGTCGATATTTCGTGCGTGCACGCACGAGTCGTGCCGTTTGGGCCGAGGAAACGGTACTCTCCGCGTGCCCGCGCCGCTAAATTCGGTACTTTGCTTTCCACATCGGACACCGATAAACGCGGTGACGCGATCTGTCTTTAGAATCTTCGATCGGAGCATATGGAACGAATTTCGTTTAGGCCCGATGCAGATATCGAGCGACTTTTGTCCGCGCTATCTCGCTGCCATCATACGTTTGTCTTCGTTGTTTTTTTACTTGGTAAGAGTCGCTCGTCTGTATCGGGCCTTAGTATTTCGAGTTCGTTCTTGGAGTTCCACCTTTTTTTTTTTTTTTTTTGTCATTTTCCACCAATAAAATGTTAGACGAATTGTTAATCGTTTAAGCAATTGCGTAAATTAAACGTGTGCAAATGACAAATGCGAAATATTTATTGCCGCTATTTAATTTGAACGAAAATAAAGGGATAGTCGGTAAATTAATTTCAAGTGAGATTTTTATCTCAACTCTGAATTACTATCTTCGCCAATCAAAACATTCCATTAAAATGATTCTTCTCCTTCAGAATCAATCAGTAGGATAATTCACAGCGTCAATGGCAATTATCATTCAACCTCCACAATCACGAACACCGACACGTTTCCTCGAATGTATCCACGTATAGCGTTACGTTGGTACACGCTGTTTTAATCGAGATCCGCGCAAATTATTGCAAAGAGAGACCGGTAGCAGGTCGGTGCAAATGAATGGCCGGCAATTAATAATTCATCATCCAGCGGCGGGATTGAGTTCGTTGAAAGGCCACGCACACGTGTACGAAGATAAGAACGAGTATTTTACCGGTACACTCGCAAAGGACACGTGCCATAACGCGTAATACGCATCTATGCCGGTCGTTCGTACGAGCATCAGAGAATGCGTGCTCGATCGAGGCACGCGATGACTACTAATTTTCAGGATGCGTTCGTTACAATGTATATACACGAGCATCGAAGCCAGCTGCTCGTTATTTATGGATCATTTTATACGTGTCACGTTAAGCTCGATTTATATTATATCTGAATTGCAAATGGAAATTCTTGGCTCGTTCGAGTGGAAATTTCTGCCTTTTTCCCTATTACCGTACTTCGTTATTTTAATCGTTAAGTAAATGTACATTTTTAGTCATCGTTTTTCACGTTACACCAGCTCGTTAATTTACGCTTCTTTTTTTTGTTCCATAACGGAAGTAATAGAATCGATATTTCTTTAACTGTTGCACACGAAACGCGACTCTCACTCACGAACGTACTTTGGCGAGTGGTTCTTAAAATAACGCGCGAAGTAAAATTATGAATTTTAAGATTCAACGTTAGATCTTGCGCAGTGTAAAAATACATGAAATATTTATATAAAATGGAAACAAAGAAATAAAGTGGTTCTCGATCGTGATCTACGATTATACCTGATCCAAAATCGCGTAATTCGATCATCGATCACCGCAATAAAATACGCGTGCCGCGAGGTATAAACAACGCATGCAAGTTTCAGGTCGGTGTCAAGTATGTCAGCATGCATTCATGAGAATTATAGGTGATACTCGTAACGATTACTAATCACGTTCGCCGCCGATATACGCACGTGTAACCGGGCTCTATTCGTCGGACAGATCTGTGTTAAACAAGTATAGTAGCTAGATCTCCAGTAGCCTAATAATAACCCAGTTGGAGCAGAGGTCAGACCGCATAATGGGCTCATATGTCACGCGAAATTTACATAAATGCACTGTACGAGGTAACTGGATCGCAGATGAGCGTCGTCATTGCACGATGCTTGGATAGACTTATGAATCAGCTGCTTGAATTCCTACCTTCATTTCGTAGAATCAAAATTTTTAGGTCTTCTTCGAAAGTAAAAAGATCGAGCAGACAAAATTGTAGACTAAAATATTTCGTTCCTTTTTATAAAAAAAAATCCAAACCTATCGGATCCATTAATCGGACTACTTAAAACTACATTTAAGGCACCCATCAATTTGACGCGGATCAGATTTAGTGCTTAAGTTTAACAAGTATGCGCGCGGAAAATGTAAGCTAATAAAAATCTATCGATTTAAATCAATGTGAACTAATAATATTACAAAAGATCTGTATTTTAATGTGCCCGTAAAAAGGATGCAATCGGTGGCCTTAAACCTAGCGTTAAAGCAAGGCGCGCCTGAGGTTCTCGAAAGCTATCGCTCGAGCATTTTCCTCGGCTCGCTTTGGCAATCGAACGATCGAAAATCGTAAACCAACCGGCGTGTGATTCATCACAGGTAAATCCAGATCGCCGGTGTTTGTCTCAACAGCACCAGTTCGCGCTCGTCCGAGCGTATCGTGGCTATTTCTACCGTCGGCCACTGACGAGGACAGAGCGAAAAGTTGGTCAGCTAGCGTTGGCAAGTGGCAAGCGGTATTCCTAGGTAGCCAATCTGGGACAAGGACGCGTGCACGATTTGTGTGTAAGGTGAGGCGACGCATAATGCGTGCTCAGCACACACGGGATCCACGGAAAGACGAAACTGTGGGAACCAGATCCTAATCGTTTGTCTCTGCTGCAAATGAACGCAACTGCAATAACTCCGCGAAATTGCGACGATAAGTCACGAGGAATCGGGTGAAACGGGATCCCATCTCGTAAAATAGCTTCGTTATCGTTGATTCGAATCGTGGTGGTCTTTTATCGAACGAGAACCTTTTTTTTTCTTTTTTTTTCAAATATAAAATATAGAGAGGGTCGTGATAACTTTTTTTTTTACATCTTAATTAAGGAAAATTTAGGGATTATTTTAGTTTGCGAGTGATGTAAATTTTGTGTAGAAAATATGAAATTTGAGAGTAAGAAACGTGCCTGGTCTGTCTGTTTGGTTAAGGGCATATACTACTTAAAAATAAACCGACTGACGATTTGGATACACGTTAATAAAATGCGGTGAAAATAATATAAAAACCAAAAACAAGAATGTGGAATCTTATCATTTATGTTCTTTAATCGCCAGTCCGTTTATTTTTAAGTAGTATATGCCCTTAACCAGACAGACAGACCAGACACGTTTCTTGCCCTTAAATTTCATATTTTTTACACAAAATTTACATTATTCGCAAACTAAAATAACGTTTAAAATGTGTTTAATTAAAACTTTAAAAAGTTCCTGCGAGTCTCCTTATTTTTTATAATAAAAAAAAAGGAAAAAAAAATGATGGAATCTTAACTCATGCAAAGTTTTAACGAAAAAAAGAAAAGAATGTAAACAGAGCCGGTCGTTCATATTTCACGATGTATCGATTCCAAACGTATGATTTCGTTCGACGGGAATTATTTTTAACCCGGCAGTCGAGAAACAAAGCGCGTGCACCGTATGCCGATTCTCAAAAATCGTATTCACGGTTCGACCTCGGCCTTTTGTTCGGTCGCTGTCGAAGAAATTGTGCGGCGCAACGAGAGAAGAGAAAACGTTCGTCGCCAAGACTGGATCAGAGGAGAAAGAGAGAAGGGGTTGGGAGCGTAGAAAACAGAGACAACAGGCCATTGTCTTGTCGCTCTTGGTCGTACGTCTTCCTGCTGTTACGTCACCATTGTTTACTCCAACCCCGAGCAACTCCCTCGTACACTTTTATTTCGTCACTTCGATACCCATTGTGCAACCCGTTCGCCCTTTTATGGCGGGCCTTAACAGGCTCCTGGCTGTGGTGTGGCCTCGTCAAACGTGTCGATCAATTTTTATATCGGTAACGCCGCTAATGGATCGTGAAAGCAATCTTCATCCCTTACATACTTCTATTTGAAAATCAATTTATTTTAAAACAAACCAAATTAATCGAATAAATAAAAAATTGTAAAAATTTATAATTGTTTTCTTCATTGCCAAAGCAACACTTCAAGTTTTTACATCAGTTCTGTGAAACTTAAAAAAGTTTAGCAGTGCAAAGGATTAATACCTATAAATACATTTCTTTGGTAGTTTTACTATTAAGTCACCGAAATACCAATAAATATAGAAATAATCACAATGCTTACTTTCTCGTACTAAAATCGTCTCAAAGACATATCCTTCGACTAAAATCGCCAATACATACGACGAGTCGTGAGGTTCGCGATACGCCAGCAGCCTCGATCCAAGGCAAAGGTCAGCACTGCAACGCAGAGCGTGTAACAACAAATTGAAAGCGACCTCGCGAGAAGCAGCAACCCGAAGGAGAGATCGTTCCAATAAAAGAAGCATCGACAACGCTTGAGCCCGCGTAAATGGCCAGACGACAGCGGACTAGAAATCCTCAAGGAAAGCAGTATAATTATGACATTCTGCTTGACAATATCGACACCCATTGGCGGCGATCGACGCTGCGCTGGTGAAATCTTTTACGCCGCAAACGGAAGTTGTCCACATCCGTGGCCACTTCCATGTACGGATCGTTTTTCCAAAGATTACAGACGGTCAACACTTTCCAGGAACAGACTTTCCAACGGTTCGTGTCGCTTCTTGGAGCGAGAGTAGCTGCGACAGGCCGATTTACCAACTTTGGATCAGAAGTCTCTATTCTGTACGCGCTTTTCCCCTCGCGAGCTCACTGGACACGGTTTCCATTCGAAGAAACGCGCTCCTTTCTCGGGTGTTGGTAGGAAAATGTTCGGGATGTATTCTGACGCTTGAACATCGTGAATCGATAATAATAAAAAGGATCAAGAAACAATAGCTTTGAGAATGTTAAACATTTTTATGAAATTGGCGGTACGCATTCGATGCGTAAAAAAATAAAAAAAAATATTAACCAAAACTCAACACAACGTGAAGAGATAAGTTAATAGAAATATCGAAACACGGAAGCATCAACAAATATTTTTTCCTTTCCACAACAAAAGATACTTCTATCTAGAAATAACGTTAAACAGAACATCAGAATGCACTCCGAAGGATGATTCTTAATTTAAAGAAAAATTTTACCCGTCCGAAGTATTTCACTTACGATATATATTATCGACGATCCGCAACTTTTATCCACGTCGAATTTCGTCACGCACTTGACAGTTCGCTTTTGCTTTTACGTTGAAACAGCGATTGAATTGCACCAGCTAGGGCGATATATAGGGGAAACAAAGCAAGCACCAGGGGTTGGAAAAAGGTAAACAGAATCACGCGCACAATTGGTCGTTGGAAAAACGGGATTCGCTCTAGGAGCTTCGTGCTTCGGCGTAGAATCGCGCGAATACTATTAAGCTTCGTCCCGTCTCGAAGCATCCCGACGCCAAGAATAAACCGACGTCCGCCCCACCATCGGAACCACCTTCTGCGTTCTTTACATTTCCGTTTCTCTTCACGAATTAACTTCTGAAACGATCGTCACCTCTTCCTGTCAATTTTGTTCAATTTACACACCGGTAAGCTCCGTGTATTGTTCGATTCAATTTATATACAAGTATTCAACGCGGATATAATCGTTTGGTGTACGATTTTTATCGCTTCTTTCTTCTCGTATACTCGACCAAAGTTTTTCGATGAATAAGACACAGTTGCAGCGAGAAGTCGTTTTCTATAAATTCATGGCTAGCTGCTCGAGCGGAAGAAATTTAACGACCGTTTCGTTTCTCGTATATTTCGCCAAAAACGACCCTTCGATCGAGTCTTTTCTTTAAAGGGCGGAACCGAGAGAACCGGATGCGGCGAGGAAAAAAGCTTAGCCGAACTAGAATAGGGCCGATGTTCGATAAAACTGTAAGAAATAAAGAGGTGGTACAAAAAAAAAAAAAAAAAAAAAAAATGTAAAAAATTTTGAAATAAAAA
>SMSQ01018715.1:10685-137900 GCA_019453375.1 Ctenoplectra terminalis | reverse complement strand
AAAAAAAAAAAAAAAAAAAAAAAATGTGAACAATTTTCGAATTAAAATTGCTCACAGTTGCAAGTGGTTAATATCTTAATTAAACAAGTCTTAAATGAATTGCTCTTATCGTTTGATCCTTTAGCATTGTTGAGAAATTCAAACGGATTACGATAACGATGAAAGAAATGAAAATTAATGGTTGGAGATAAGGGTTCGTGGAAAGAGGAAGTGGAAGGGGACAGACGTAATAATCGCCGGCGGTGCGAAAAAAAACATCGCTCTAAAAAGCACGGTTATTTTCTTCCGGTACCACTCGATTCAAGAGGCGTGCTCTTAATTTTAGATTTCCATATTGGCATAAGGCTCGATCCCTCTTTATTTCCTCGTCCTGTTTCCTCTCTTCGACGTGCAATAAAATCGATAGAGCAGATGTAATAAAATTCTTCGCAGAAGAATTCCGCGCAGAAAAGAGATCTTTAAGAAACGAGCTGTACCTAATCTTTATAAATGATTCAATCAAAGAAACGAAACATTTTAAAATGTTTAAAACACCGTAGTAATCTTAATCAACGTTACATAAAATCTTTAAAAGGAGCTCGAAGAATGTCATCGATCCGAAACGTCCCGGAAGTTAAGAAGATTTATAGAGGATTTCAAGTTTCTCCTTTCGACAGAGAAAGAACTCTGAAAATTTGTCACGTTGGATCGTAGATCACGTAGCTCATCGGGCCGTTAAAGTCGATCGTTTGTAAAGCGAGAACAACGCTCTTGGAATCTTATTTTCTATTGCGTGGGTGCACCGAGTGGGTTCGCGCAACGTCTACTATTTTATTTCTCAAGGTTCGACCTGTAGGTTCGTTATATTTCCTACCGAATCGTGCAAGCAAACAGAAAGACAACATCGCGCGATATTTGGATAACAGATTTACCTTCCACTTCCGTTATTTCACGTTTCGCACTTTCGTTGGACAAAACAAAATTGCTATTCTAAAATTCATGAATTCATAGTGATTCGGTTGGTGTACGGTTTCAATTACATTTCGAATATGAAAGCATCGTCTGTAACCAGAAGCATTTATCGGAGCCCATTTCGATACACGGCATCAGAGACAACAGAGAGATGAAAAACTGCTGGTAGCGTGACGTGGTACGTCAATAGCAGAAAGAAAATCCGATAGGTGGAATATAAATACAGTCGAAAATGAAACCGATATAATCGATTTCCTCTCATGACAGTGGCCAACGTTTACATTTTTCTTTCTCTATTGAAAAATTGAACAGTTATCGCGTACCAGAATTGATTTTCTCTAAAATAACGTTACGGTAAAAGGCGAGAGGTTGATCATTACCATTACCGGGCTAGAAACCTAACCCGAAACCTTCTTCGTTTATCGTTTGTCCGTTACCATGCAACCATTTCCGGTCTCGTTTTCAGTCTCGTTTTCAGTCTCGTAAACGAACCACATCGATGTAACCATCGTCAGCAATTCGGGTCACAGGTTTATTGGAAGCATAGGCTGATCGTTAACGAAACGGATTGAATCGGAGTTGTCTCTCGTTTCATCTCGTCCCGTTTCTTCTACCCAGCGCTTGACAGACGCATCACGGTGACGTAATCGTTCCGAATATTCGGAATGGTTCGCTGAACAGGGGTAGGAGTAGCGTGGGCGATGATTCGTTTCGTTTCGTTTAACGTAGGTCGAAATTTGGGCTGAGGAAATCGGATTCGAACCAGCATTCGTTACACGGTTCATGTTGAAAGAATTCGCGAATCTGTTTATACGTACAGTTTGTTCAGTCGTTAAACGAAGAGAAAAATCCAAAGGTTTCGATTTTCAGACTTTTAATACCATTTTCTACGAACTACTCTGGGTCGAATAATCGTCGACCGAATAAACGCAGTCAAAATCAAATTTACGCAAACTCTAAATAACTCTAAGTAACTTGCTCTCGTAGATCTTAAAGACAGAAAAGAATGAAAACGACGCGATGAATGAAAGAAATTGAACGCGTATGAACTCCTTCCATCGTGGACCTTGCCCAGCCATTAGTTCGACCTTTGATCTATTTCCGACCGAACGGTGTGTCGTCGCGATAAACCGCCATTTCACCTCCGACTGGCAGGACGTATTTCCGGCGACGTTAGTCAGCCAGTTTAAATACACTGCATTAACTACTAGGTTTTCGTCTCTGTCCGTTTCCTCCCTTCCCTACTTGAAACCCCCTCGACCACCTTTCTTTCTCTCTCGTCGGAGCCAAGTTGTATTTCTGACTGCTTCTTACCGACAGATCGAGGTTAATTGGCTACCATTAGGACGAAAATTAGCGCGAATTAGCCCCCCGACGATGAGTTTCGTCGCTTGAATTACGGTTCACGAGTTTCGGCGTATCAGTTAATTAATCGTGCGAAGCGTCATGATGGTATCAACTCACTGAGTTTTCAAGTGACGTGGAAACTTCTCTCGAAACGCTCGATAGGTACCAGAAACATTATTCCGAGCGTTATGTTAATCTTTCTCGCATTCTTGCCGACGAGTCGAATCCGACAATTTGCATCAAAGCTATTTAACTCTGAATTACTTTTTAGCGCGCCAGCTACTATTACCGAAGACGAACCAATACGAGAATCACAGCCGCGAGAAACAAACTTACGATTCACTTCTCCCTTCTCGACAACCCTCTTCTAATTCACCTACACGAGGAGTTTCGAGCAGCCTCGTCACCGACGTCCTAAGTAACCCGATCTAATGGTAACAGCAATTGCACCAAATTGAACAGTCGCGTTGTAATCTACTCTGATCTAACTTAATCGAGTGTCTCGTTCCGCGCGAATTCTCCCGGCTCTACGGCCGATCGTTAATCAACCATCTTCTCGAAATTCCTTCGTCGTAACCGTCCTCCTTTTCTCAAGAGGCAACAAAGAAATGATAAAAGAGAACCAAACGATCACTCACCGTCGTCGCTGATTTCCAGATTCGTGTAGCTGTCCCAGTGCAGGATGGGGTCGTGGTGAGCGGAAGCGTGTGGCACAGCAGGCGTTGGCGCTGGCACCGGTCCGTCTTGACGCTTGGCGTCGGTGGCAAAGTACAAAGTCACCACGCTATCCGGAGGACATCGTGGATCATCGCAGGCCACGTCGAGCTCCGATCGAGGGAAGGACACCACGTTCTCCGAAATTACGCAAGTGTGGAACTGCGGAAACAAACGAATACCGATCTATCGAGATACGCCAAGGATCGTTTTTTCACGCAATTCAGATACGTCGACTTTTTTTCCTCTTCGATTTAACGCGCAACGAGAATCGGAAAAGCGATACGATCGTGCTAATTACGTTTCTCGAGAGCTTCTGAATCAACGCGATTAGAATTGGTGAACTTTATGGGAAACGATTCTTGCTTCGATATGGTTAATTGATAAGGATGAGCAGGATTGTTGGTTTATCTTTTGTGGGAGAACACGAGAACCGGAACGAAGGAAGAGGAACTATACATTTGTGCGCATTAGTCAAACATAGTTCGAAGACAGAACTTCCCGAGTTAATATTTGAAGGTGTCAAGTTGGTTTAATTGGGAAAGTTGATGTTCGTTTTGACTCACCTGCAAGGAGAACATCACTTCTCGGCTTTGCTTCGAGTACACCCTGTGGTAACATTTCACCAGAATGTCTCCCCTAAGGCGAAGTCCTCCGAGATTCACCGTGAATTCGCGAGCATTCGTCACGGAATAAAGATCCGAGGTGTAGACGGGAGTCAGACCTTCGTAGACCTTGAGGAATGCTCGACATCCGGTGGGCTCGAAGAGTGGAACACCGAGGACGGTGAGGTGTGTTAAATAGAGCGGCGATTGGCTGATTCTTAAAGAGCCTGAGAGAAGTCCGCTGAAATACTTGATGTACCTACGAGAAGAATAAAACAGATTCTACATTTTTTTAATTAATTAATTAATTTATTTTTTAATATTTATTATTAATAATTAACAGGTAATGCATTTTTACCGATATTAAACATTGAAAAACAATGACTTTCGTGTTCTAAACTTTTATAACAGAAACATTACGACACGCGACATGATAGAGCAATTATCGCTTTAATAATGCATCCCGGGCACCGTATTATTTACACTGCTTAGGTCAAGGTAAACGTAGCTTTTTTTACCATTCTGTCTCATCGGTGGAACAACCAGGATGGTCAGTCGCAGCTCGTTTCCATCACGAAACACCCGAGGGAGCAGAAAAAAAAGGGAAAAAACGGGTCGAACTACGACCGTTCCGGTAATAATTCGCGTCCGACCACGTATGGCCGATTCTACTTCACACGAGCGCGGCCGTATTTGGAGGGTCTCTGTCGCAACGCACCGTGCGAAAGTATTGTAGCGTCTCCGACTGTGACATTCGCGTACTAATTAGTGTCCGACCACGAATGGACTTTTCTACTTCTCACGTACCTTTTTACCGTGCGAAGATACCAAAAGAGTGGCGCGTAAAACTTTCAATAAACACCCATAAACGGGAGCTCTGTGTACTCGAACGAAGCGAGGGACCTCCCCAATGGTTCCGTAAACGATGTTTGTTGCTGGATCGATTAATCTCCCACTTGTAATACACACGGCAAACACGGAAGAACGATCGCAACGAGTAAACCGAGCGAGCTACCTGTCGATTATGCAGCATCGTGAGCGCTCATGACCGTAATTTCGCGGCCTCTCTCACGAATTCCCGCGTGTCGCTCGTAACGAACCAGATACGATCTCTCTTGGTCGATCCCCTCGAAGGGGAAAAAAAATACCTGTTTCCCGGTGGCACCTAAGGTGCTGCGCGTTACACACGTTTCGAGGAGGCACCTAGGCACCTTTCTACTCTCGATAATGGATTCATACGTTCGAAGGGAGTAAGGCCACGCTAACGACATGCTAATGCTCGCTGCTCGTCGAATTAATGGGGAAACTCGATCGTTCAGGGATGCAAGACCGAGGGAACGGGGAAGACGAGGACTACAGCGACGTAGTCGAGAGGATCGAAGGAATGTACCTCGTATAAGGACACCATGTTCGATGGGGGATCATTACGATCATCGGTGTGCGCGTCAAACGACGAAAACTAAACGCGAAGGGCTGGTAGGATCGACAGCCGGGTAATGCGTGGTCTGACCGATCGTTGCCTGGAATGGATAGCCAAGGTTGACAGGTCTACCTACTGGGATTATGTTTATGGGATTATTTTACTGCGATTTTTAGGCGATCTTAGGTCTCTCGTTGCTCCAAGTCACGGTGATTTAAAATACGCAGTGGCTCGTCGCTTCTGATACGCGTCAAGGCGCTTCCAGCGATGCGGAGGCGTTGGACTTATATTGGGTGTTCGTTAAAACAGGTTATACTTTGCGAATTAAGAAATGGAAAGTGGTAATCTTTTTGTATGGATATTGGAATAAAATTAAACTTGAAAATAATTGATGAGATACCGGTGAACGATTTTTGTAATTTGTAAAATGTTAGCGCGTGAAAGTGTTGCTCGTGTAGAACACTTTGTACCTGGAAGATCAATGATTGAAAGGACGATCGCGATGAACCTGATGTCTGCCAGGTTACACGCAATCGACTATATGAATAAGTATGAGTGTATTCAAGGATGCGTATCGGCCTTGGTAGCACTCTATCACGAGATTTACGGGACTTATACGACCGTTTTATTGACGCCATGATAGGGAAAGCTCTTAGCTTCCATTTTTTACGGGTCATCAAATACGCGTTAAAATCGAACGAAATACGATCGAGAGTACTTGGAATATTCTAAAGTGTCTTCTAACAATTTGTTAGTGACGCAACGATAAAAAATCACGATAAAACGATAATGTATATTTGCTACCCGATGAATGAACACTCAAGGTTGTATCTGCTCTATCCGTGAGAATTATCACACAATCTTCTGATAGCTATCTCTCACGATATCAATTCTCAACTTCGCCAAGTTTAATTAGCCAACAAAAATGTTACACGCAGGACCACGTATTTAACAAGAATCAAAATTACGAGGATCACGCGAATAAATGATAACAGCGTTTAACCTGCATAGAACAGTATTAATTATGATATAACAATTTTACGTAACGCGAAGTGGATGAAGCTCGTCGAAGAGCACGGATTTACGAACCAAGGATCGATGACAGACTCGTAAGCTTTGAAATAGGGACCACGGAATAACGCGATTAACCAGTCGTAACGCTGTTCCTGAAGCAGCCACGCCCGTGTGTACGCCGTTCCATCCGAGCATTATCTAAGTTATTCACAACTAAGAGGCGATAAAGTTGGCTTTATCGGCCAACGTCAACAGCCAGTAACGTCATGCTGTATAGCCATTACCTTCGATGCGACGGAACTTGCAAGGATCCAATCTTGTCGTCGAGGAATCTCCTCATTGCGAACCTATCCAACGCCTGATCACGTCCACCGCAGATGCTGCTGTAGTTCATGTAAGCGGACACAGCCACACCCAATCGTTCTTTGCTTCCCCTGAACAGAGGCGAGGAATGAGTATCCACGAGCTTCTTACGAAACCTCTGTTCCTTCGCCGTGTCTCTGTCGAGAAAAAACTTGGAGACTCACCTGGCGTGGAGAACCACCACGCGATTCGGAGCACCGTTCAGCCAGGAGTCCAGCTCCTTGCACAGGGCGCACAGTTTTTCTAAACTGGGTGCCAGACCTTGGGGCCAGCCTGATTCTCTGGTGTTTGGTTCTCCTGCACGGCCGGGCGACGATAGGTTGAATATCTGAAAAATGAATAGGAGTATGAAAACTGTAACGGAATTCTAGATGAAAGAGATCGATGAAATAAATGACGTTGACAATATCATGGCAATAAAAATGAAATATTTCTTCGCCCTTATACGCGATTAACAAACGGTGCGATGACTGAGAATCGCTTAACAGGGTATTAGGAGATTCATGTGCGAATATCGTGTTAATTACTACACTAACTAGGTGTATAAAGGTTATGTGCTAATACAGCGATTATCCTAGGATCGTTTTCATTTAATGGGTATCGTTATTTAATAAAAACGTTCCATCAGGTAAGCGACCATTAATCCACCGACATTCCCCCGACGCTCACCATATAATTATCAGCGTGCTTTCCTCGCAGGAGCGCGGTGGCATGTTCAAGGACTCCCTGCTCATCCTCCTTGTACCAGAGTGCAATGATCCTTTCGGTGACGTAACAAAGCTCCATTACTTCTGTGACACGACCTCCGCCCTTTCCTGATCCTGTCGTCGTCGCGTCCGCGCCGACGCCCGGCGTCCTCGCGGGTGTCGTCGTCGACGAGGACGTTTGCATCTGAAACACCAGCGTTCCTAATTAATACCACTGAAATTCAAACGCATCTTATGTCATTAAATAATATAATTTTTCTTTCAAAAATCCAAAACTTTGGATGAGAGGATGAGAATCTACTTTGTAGACTTTATCATTAATATTCAAAATAAATTGTATCCCGATGTTTTTCTTTTTTTTTTAATCAGTTTCAACGCGTAAGGAACCTTGGAGTATTTCGGTCTATAGACGATCCTGACGACGATTCTGTCCGGCATAGCGGTGCCCTTATGGGAGTCGTATTGTCACAACGAATCGACATGAAATCCTGGTGATTTAACGCGAACTTTTATCCTTGCAAGGAAGTCGACGAAGAAGGATGCGAGGTCGACACGACACGACGGGATGACAGACTGCCGGGTATTGTGTGTTCGCTCGATTCCACTGAATTCGCGACGTCTTGTCCGATAGTTGTACCGCGGTTTCTACTTGCACACCTGACGTTCAGCTCTTCCCCTTCCTTATACTTAACTATGCAACGATTTCTCTCTCTGCATGCACGTATGATGTAACGAATTCGTCCAGGTAGCGTGACTTCAGTCAAAGTCACGCTCGTCATTAGACGCGAGACGCATTAGCGAGTCCCGTGAGTTCGCTATATGGAGAACGTGATAAAGCAACGTGCAGTGTGGGTAATTCGACTTCAAGGGCGACGCGGAAAAATCGTGTCGACGAAGAAATATGAATAAGTTCCTTGTCCGTGAATCGCGCTGCATCTGCACGAGCTGTCTCGCGTGGAATTTTAGTCGGTGAACGATCGAACGAATTTCTGGATGCCTAAATATTCGCTTGTCTTTTTATAAAAAAAATTAATCAACAGCTTTTCATTTGCATTATTCGATGCCCCTTGTGAAAGACTGCGCGGCATATTCGTAACGTTTATTAATAAAATATCTGTTAGAATATCTCCGAAGCGTCGTAAACTTCTGTAACTATTTCTGACTTGTTATCCCTGAAACATCCATTTCCTTCGTCGTACCACAAAATAATTCATTGGAATGAAAAAAGGGTACCGTTGCTAGCACACGCTCCCATAAACTATCATGCAGATTCAGCCACGTTGGACCGACAAAATTATTCCTTCACGGATGAAAAATCAGCCCCCCGTCAGACGATATTACGACTTATTCGCGCATGACGCCTGACAAATCGCGCGAATATCCTCTCGACGCGGTGGATTCTTCCCGACAAAATGGTCGCCGGATAGGAAAGGCCCCCCGTCGATCTTCGAATCCTATGCAATCGTGAGAAATACGAAGGACACGCGGCATGCCGGACAGGCCAAGCTTCCAAGGAACGACAGCTGCGGTAGGACCGTACCAGCGTAATAGCAATTTCACACGTGAGACCTAACAGTGGGAGGGATTTATGGCCGTAGCAGACCGCGACGTATGCGCGAGACGAAGCTGGCTGCAGGCCGCGAGAGAAGCGGCTCGCCGCGTTATGATCCCATAAACGTATTTTTAGAGGCGGCCTCCGGCTTCCTCTCTCTGACTTTAACCCGCCTCGATCCGCTCGCTTCCGCGGCTGTTTTGACGGGACCGGCGGCTACTCGATGCCTTTTTTGTCCCCACCGCGGAATGGTTAAATTTTCAATTTGCACCGGCGACGCGTGGGCGGAAATCCCCGACGGGATTCACGAGGGTTGAATGAAAATTATACCCGTAGCAGCGATTTTAAAACTATGGAACGATTAATGTTTTATTTTTAAAAACACGTAACGCGAGGTAGAGAAAATTGCGAACCAGTTATGTTAGCTGGTTCGCAATGTAGTTCTTGTACCAATGGGCCACGATTTTGAGAAACGTTCAAGAATGTAAGACGGCAGATGGAAAGTTTGACCGCCACGGATATCGGTTTCTAATTGGTTTCTTTTTATGTTTGGGCTTTTGCTTTTCGTCGGTCGATCGTGTGTAACGTAGAAGAGTTAATTGTAGGCTGCAACATTAGTAGGAAGCAATTATTCGGGGGCGTGAAGGGAACGTCGCGCCAGTAATGTCAATTATCGTTAATCCGCGTAATTGCCGGCGGCTAATTTCTAATTGGAAGTAGAGTGCCAAGCGAGAGTGGGCTTTATCGTTATCGACTTCTTTCCGCTTGGACGTGTACCGTACTAACCAACGTGCACTGGCGAGATCCAATCGATAGCAAAATGTTTCGCGAAAGATTCGAAGTGAACGCTTTCTAAACCTATTCGAATCCTGAATTATTCCCTTGCAAACGTTCGTGTTCCGTCGTTCCCTTGATTATTTCGAGCTCAAAGTAAATTTAGAGCGAGTTCAAAGAGAATTACGATTAAGAACAATAGAAAGGAAAGCTGAGTGCCATTTCTTTGTATATTTCAAATATTTTCAAAAATGTTTATCGATATTAAACGTTCACCAAAAATTGATAGTATAACTTTACAATAAATTTCTGGACCGTTGGCTACAATTACCATTGGAGAACGATTTCTTGCGACAATCGGTAATAACCAGTTACGAGCAATTGTCAGAATTCTCTCACATCGTGCCGCGTTTTGCATTCAGCGCTCTTCCTAACATATATTTTCGCAAGAACGGTCGCGGTATGAGCGTGGATAAGGGTTTCGCGAATACATTACACGGCCGACGTCAATATACTTGGATTATCTCGCTGGAACATCGGTTGATACCTGCACCGTTCATACGGTGCGCTAGCTTACTGCCATTTTAGCGAATAATTTTCTCCGGTGTCGACGTTAATGCGTAGAAGACGGCTAGCTGCTGGCCTACCCGCCGCTATAATTTAAAAAAGCCTTAATAAAGCGTAAACGTTCCCTCGAAGCCACCTCTGAGCTTCGTTTTTCATCTTCCTCCTGGCGTTATACTTAATCCTTCTGTGTGTTGGACTATTGGATGGTTATCTTTAAAAAGTGTACTCGATAATCATACCACGCCTCTACTTTTCTCAGAAAAACGACGTACCAAGTTTCAGAAAAATGATAAACATTCTATTGATTGTTATAAAATCGAAATAAACGAAAAGTGAAATTTTCAAAGAATTCTAGAATCATAGTTGTCAAATCTGCTTTCAAACAATTCAAATGAAATAGATATTATCAAGAATAATAATCGAAGATCACAGAGCAAGAAATCACAGGTATAACGAGACAGACTAATCCACCAAAAGATTAAGCACGTGGCGTGACGTAAATCGTTTCGTATGTACGTCTCGAAGGTAATTTCGAAGCCGAGCCGCCTCGGGTGCAATTTTGCATAGTGATCGTTCGCAAAACGCTGAATCGTAGCGTCAGGTACACGTGTACGCGAAAGAGGAGGTTCTTCGTCGACGACGATGAGTGCCGTTTCGAATGTAAATAGGTCTCGATCGTGTTTTCCCGCGGAATAAATGAAGGCACGCCTGATGCAATCGACTCTCGTTGCCTCGACCAATAAGACGCCACTTCCTCGTACGTATCACGGTCGGCTTGTTTTAATATTAAATATTTAGAGAGGCCGCTAGCAAATGGCGCAAATCGCGACTTCTTATCGGGAACGATAAACCATGAGCTACGTGGCAAACCACTTAGCATAACGATCGTACCGAGCATATTTTCGCTTTTTTTTTCTATCTTTCTTAAGGGTTTAGTTGTCCCAAAGAATTGCGTCGAGTAATTTATAGAACAACCAAGAGGTGCAAAGATGCGTTTACGAGGGTAAATTTAGAATCGGTTCATTAGCAGGACCTAGTAACTGAGATTCCAATGAATAATTTATGACCGACGCGTGTGGAGGAGGTACGGAGTGCAATTTTCGCGAAAGGAAAAAAATGTAAATTCGTTCTGGTTAAAGATCTATGGATCAAAATGATTTATAGCGAGGTGTACTTTGCATTGCGAAGAATAAATTATGATAAAGTAGAAAAGTCAAACTTTTAACCTGCTGTTGGTACTTGCTCCTCGAGATGGTGTTGACATTTTTCGGCTGTGCGTCGTAACCTCCATTGTGCTGCAACAAAAAAAAAAAAAAGATCGTACAGAATTACACAGTCTCGCTGCATCTACAGTACCTTGCAGAAAAAAAAAAGAATTTAAAAAACGAGCAGATATTTCAACGCGTACACGGTTGGGAGTACACGAAAGGAAACGGGTTGCTCGTCGCGACGAGAAACGATAACAAATACGGAACGTAAATTATTTTCATTGTTCGGCTGAAAACAGCTGTTGCGTAAATTCAGCTCGATGTTCGCCATGGGTTTCATAATAAACATCATCGATTCCCGTTGCTTCGATTCGCGTAAATCCTCAATGGCGTGTGAAAACAAATTTCCGTTCCACGACTACCCCCGCGGGGGTGTATCGATTAAACTTCCAAAGTTGAAATTGACGAGGGATAATTCTTTTTTTTTTTTTTTTTTTGTAACAGAGGCGAGAACGCGTGTCGAAAATTCAATGCCAACCACGCGAACAACACCCACGCACCTCGCTCTCTATATGGAGGGCAGTGTGCCAAACCGTGAACGCGATGCGGTGCAAAAGGGTCTCCGTCTCCTCCTGCAGTGGCGTCTCCTCCTTAAGGTTATTGTTCACGGTGTCCTGGCGCGTGTCACCGCAGCGACAGCAATTTGCTCGCAGCCAGGCCCGTGACAACGAGCTACTGTTTGAGTTTGTCATAGTTCTTTGAACGGAAGACCCATGAAATTGATAACGGAAACAGCAACCGCACCAGATATACTATATTTCATATGTTAATCTATTTTTACTACGATGAAACGTAACTTTTTAGGAACACGTTTTTTTATTAGTTCCTTTTTTCAATTAAGTATTTATGAACGAAACGTTAGTCGTCGAAGAGTCAGTTAATCGTTGCAATAGATATTAATTCGAAATGTGCCGAGCCACGTGTCGATAGTACGTCGGCGCTGTGAGTGGCGTGCTCGTTACAAATTGTTCCGCAACATCGGGCACCGCCTTTTCACTTCCTCCGACTCTTCTTCGTCTTTTCCGCAAGAAACTGCGAGCCTTGCCAGCCTCGACGATGATTCATCGACGAAAATCTCGCTGTTAATCTCTCGGCGCCTGTCGAGCGCGTTTCGTCCGCGTTTCCATTGCGCCTCGTTCACCGCTGCGGGGGAGAGAACTGATTGCGCTTTCCAGGCCTCCTATGCTATATTTCTACGTAGGAACTTCTTGTTCGTGCTAATGGAACCTTCTTCGCAGACTCGATCACCGCTCCTTCCACTTCTTTCTTCTTCTCGAGGAGCCAGCACGCATGGTAGGCGTCCGGACATCGAACTTTGCGTCGATCATATCACATGATCCGTTGATCCATTCGATCCATCGTATCAAAAATACTTCCGATCGATTCTGTCATCACTAATTATCTCACAGCCTGTTCCGCACCTGTCTGCAGCTCAAGGTCACTGTATCTCCAAGCCACCCTCGGGTGAACGATCTCGGTTTCCTATTTCTGTCGCCTCGTTCGACGTCGAGAAATTTCCATAAAACCATCGGTGAATTTTTCTTCCTCCACGTCTCGTGCCTTGGGCGTAAGTACGGAGACGTGACACACGAATGGTAAGTCAAAAAATGGCGAAAGAAAAGTTGGAGGCGAGCGAAGATCACGCGACCTGGGTCAACCGGCACGAACGTCTGCGCCGCACGGGAGCCGCCCCGGCGCTGCGGCCGAACAGAGGGATGAAACCCTGCATCTCGGCTCCGGAGAACGTTGACGGGGGTTGCGGGGATAGGGAGACGCGACTCGTAACCATGGAAACGATAACCAGCGTTCTGAGTTTGCACGCAGGCTTGGTCCTGCGCCGCGGATTCTACAGGATCGCACGAGTTTCCGTGCGCGGCACAGCGAAAA
This sequence comes from Ctenoplectra terminalis, assembly GCA_019453375.1. Taxonomy (NCBI): domain Eukaryota; kingdom Metazoa; phylum Arthropoda; class Insecta; order Hymenoptera; family Apidae; genus Ctenoplectra; species Ctenoplectra terminalis. The sequence goes on along the minus strand of SMSQ01018715.1, from coordinate 124,731 downwards.
AGGGACGTGGAGAGTTTGAGTAGGTCGAGTGCCACTCCCAGTAAATATAATTACCCCGCAAAATTGTCGTACACCCCTGAAATTCGATGCTTTCTTCGCGATCCTGCACTTGTTCCCCTTCATGTTCCGAGAAATGCTTTTTTCATAACTGTTCGGTTTTTCTATTTTTCGTTTTTTTCGAGGGGTGAACGGGGTTGGCGGTAGGTCGAGTGGAGGGTAATTCGTTTTCGCGGGTTCGTTTTTGAGAAATTAAGGTTGGTAGCCGTGGGAATATTTCGATGTACTCGAGGGAATGTATTTTAAAATGATCGACCGAGGTGTCCTGAATTTTTTAGATGCTTAAATATTGCTTTAGCCAACCAAAAACTTTGCTATAAAATTTTGATAGCGTTCTAAAAGAAGATTTCTCTTTAATACTTAATAACGTTCGATTTTTGCGATTCCGATTTATTTTAGTTATTCTAAATGAATATGTACGTCAGACACATATTCCGCAACATCGATCAATGTCGGTTTTAAAACTGGCAGGTTCCATTAATGTTCTATCGTATTCTACATTTCAAACGGAACAATAAAAATAGAATAGCTTCCCAAGAAACGTTTTTCTGGTATTTCAGGTAATAATAATGCGTCGATAAACTAACAGCTAAATTCTCCGACCAGTTTAATATTTCTTAGTTCGACACGGACTAAATGGCGTTTTGGATTTTCCAAGTAACACGTATCATAAGACAATGGCACAATTTTTCTACGAAGTCTCAAAGACATTTAGCGCGAGAATTGAAATTAAATTGGCCACTGTCTGTTTCTACTCGAACACAACGGACAAGGAGAATATTTTACGAGACAATAAATCACCTTAACTAGCCCATAGGTCTTCGCGGGTAGAACACGTTTTACCAGGACTAGATGGTTGGATAAATAGATGGGTGTCCTTGTCTGGAGAGTGGTGCGAATAAAGATGCGAAAACGTAGTAATTCAGATTCACGGTATCGATAATTTAAGTGGTAGCCACGAAAATACCGAGCCAAAGGATAAATAAACGCGATTTTTATCTTTCCTGCGGTTATGTGATTCTATAAACCATGGCTGGTAATGTTTCAATGCCTCGTATAAGCCTTTAGAACCCGCGAACCCATAAATCAAGTTAACCAATTTTACATCTAAATTCCCAGAAGCAAGTACATATTGTAAAGAAATATTAGCGGTGACCTATATTTTTTATTCTTTCCTATCGGTAGAACATATTGAAGTGAAATTTTAGTTTCTGTCAAACAAACGTGTTTCAATTTCAATGAAGGTAAATTAAGAGCAGGGTTTCGGTTCTTTTTGGAACAGGAACGTGTCGGGTGAAGGAAATTTGTAACGAGACGCGAGAAATTAAGCGCAATTTGTAACGAGGAAACGTACAAGCAAAGGTAGCGTGCGTTTTTGCACGGAGCAGCTGTAAACCTCGGGCAGGAACGACATTTTAATACGAAGAATAGGTAATAAAGCAAACGTCGTCGCCAGTCGGACGAATTGCTTAGCTGGCGGCTCGAGTTTCGAATTGGAAACGGTTCTCTTGCAGGCCGCCAGCCTGGAAACAAATGAAACTTTAAAAAATGCAAATACGCTCCAAGAAATTCGCATATTAAATTCGAGCGTCTCGACCGTTTCTTTGCGGCGACGTTTAACCTTCTTCGATGCTAATTAGCCACGTCAACAAATGGAATATAATGTTAACCGCGTGAGACGTTGTGTCACAAGAGTGCCATTTAAAAAAAAGAAGAAAACAACCAGTAGTAAAAGACCTTTCAAAATAACTATAAATAACACATTCCTGTTTAGATGCTGCTTAGCAAGAAAAATACAACGAGCGATACAATTTATTCGTAAAAGAGGAATATAAATAAAATTCGTTCTCACTAATGTGATTATGGAATATTTCGCAAGTTGTTTATACAAAAAGTGTCAGAAACACGATTAGAAGAATATGTTAAATATAGATGTGACACTCTGTCTATCTCGTGTAACGTAACGAACGAAATAATCAAGGAAAAGGCAAGCTGCTTCGATCGAAAGACACCCGATTGGCTAATACTGGCTTAATTGACGTATGCCCCGCAACAAACCGCGCATTACGATTGAGAATCACGTCGAACACTCAACGAGAGCACAGCTGCGGAGGAATCAGCGTTCGCTTCGACACAATCGTGACCGCGCTATGAGGAAAGAGTTAAAATAACATTGACGATCGGAGTCACGTCGCGTTACATTAATGGATAAATTGCGAAATTGTACGCTGGAAACCGGCTCGGCTTTTGGATATTCGAGGATTATCGGGTTATGTGTAATTCTCGCATGCTGTCCACTCATAATTCGAAGCTGCCCGGTTTCTGTACATGTGAAACTAAACTGACATTCTTCCTCGTTTCGCATTTTTTCAAAAAATTGTTGAGAAGCATAATTACTTAATATTCTATGCCTTGTAGAAGCAGGTCTGATCAGTTTTATTTCCAGCTTTAATAGAAATTCAAAANATATTTTTTTAGTTTCTGTCAAACAAACGTGTTTCAATTTCAATGAAGGTAAATTAAGAGCAGGGTTTCGGTTCTTTTTGGAACAGGAACGTGTCGGGTGAAGGAAATTTGTAACGAGACGCGAGAAATTAAGCGCAATTTGTAACGAGGAAACGTACAAGCAAAGGTAGCGTGCGTTTTTGCACGGAGCAGCTGTAAACCTCGGGCAGGAACGACATTTTAATACGAAGAATAGGTAATAAAGCAAACGTCGTCGCCAGTCGGACGAATTGCTTAGCTGGCGGCTCGAGTTTCGAATTGGAAACGGTTCTCTTGCAGGCCGCCAGCCTGGAAACAAATGAAACTTTAAAAAATGCAAATACGCTCCAAGAAATTCGCATATTAAATTCGAGCGTCTCGACCGTTTCTTTGCGGCGACGTTTAACCTTCTTCGATGCTAATTAGCCACGTCAACAAATGGAATATAATGTTAACCGCGTGAGACGTTGTGTCACAAGAGTGCCATTTAAAAAAAAGAAGAAAACAACCAGTAGTAAAAGACCTTTCAAAATAACTATAAATAACACATTCCTGTTTAGATGCTGCTTAGCAAGAAAAATACAACGAGCGATACAATTTATTCGTAAAAGAGGAATATAAATAAAATTCGTTCTCACTAATGTGATTATGGAATATTTCGCAAGTTGTTTATACAAAAAGTGTCAGAAACACGATTAGAAGAATATGTTAAATATAGATGTGACACTCTGTCTATCTCGTGTAACGTAACGAACGAAATAATCAAGGNTTATCGAGGATGACAATTGAAAATCTGCAAAGAATGCAAAAAAAAACAATAGTCTGAGTATTGGACGCATCCTTGACTCGAGACAGGAAGTTCTGCACCGCGAGTACAAGACTCGTACGTGTGCTCGTCCACCTAATGACCGATGCTTACGCAACGCCCGCTTTTTACGTGAACGCGCAAACACTTTTTCTTTCTTAGGCCGCTCGCGACGAGTTCTCCTATGACCTCACAGGAAATGACAACCTTCTCATTCATCGTTATAAATATCTATTCGCATACATCGCGATTCATGCCCGCGAACACGTAGAAAGTAATTTTTCTTTCCTTTTTCGATCTTTCTTTGTCACGCGTCTTCCACGCGTTTACGTAAACCTATGGTCATCGTAAGCGCAATATAATGCGCGATAGAGATCGTGGAGAGCGCGAAGGGAGCACGCGCTTTATCTGGGAAGCTCCTCTTTATCTTTGACCCATGATCCCTCGCGCGAACCAGCCGGTTCTACCCTCTTCTCGATCTCGGCTACGGACACGAGCATCGTCTTAGAAATTTATGAACATGTGACAAATTACTTTATTCGTCTGTCCTTCGTGTAAAAAAGAGAAGAAGAAAAAAGAAACACCGATGCGATCTTTATACCGACGATCGTAAATTCGAGACAACTATGTAATAAACTCGTTTGGTAGAAATTTGATATTTTCTGTAGATGGGAACCATTTATTCAAGCGACCATTTTTTAGAGTAGTAAACATGTAAACCATTTCAGGTCATTTTCTTCAATTGCTTAGAAACGTGATCTCTTAATTGTTTCGAGCAATACGTTCCTTGTTTTATTAAAACCTCTGTCTTGCCTTCGTTGAACCAATGTACACTGTTCTGGACATTCTCTCCAATTACTCTCTAATTGTGCTTTCCATTTTGTTGATTTACAAACAAATGTTAATTTGTATTTGTCGGTAAGATTAAAACGATGTCAACCTAAAACTTCGAGTTGAAGTAAACCTTCCGAGAGAAATTAGAACTCCAGAAGAGTGAAAACCGCCCGTGGAAAAGGTTTCGAATAAATGATTTCCAAGATTCGAGATTAGATTACTCGTCGAAACTGGACAGAAGCAACGGGACTCCGCGAAAAGTTCGTAGATAACCAACTGGATGCTCGTGATCGAATGGTTCGCGATGCCGGTTTCGATTAGACTTCTGGACCTTTGCCAGATATCGAAATTTCCTTCTTCGCGATATACGAGTCGTAGCTTCTTGTGTGGTCGCGAGGAAAAAAGGCAAAATAAGAGGGAGTTTCTTTATTAAGTTCCGCAGCGAAGACTCTTTCCAGATGGATGTTACGTCGTGGACTTGGATCACGACCCAGTTGACGTGTTCGTGGATTTTGTTCACGTCTCGTTCGATGCAGAAACTGGTTGAATCGCTTTCAGACAATTTACGAAATTTACGAAATTTACGAAATTTTAGAAATTCTAGAAACTTTGTTTCTCAACTTTAAATCATTTTTTACTCCGAATAAACGAAGGTCTTCTAGAATTTTGGTAATTCAATTATATCTGCGATATCTGTTACAGAATTCATGGTCTCCATTGACAGATGCTTTTGTTCAATGACAAAAGTTGTTCCAAGTAATTTTTTTCAAGTGATATTTATATGACAGGCTGACGTCAGACGTTATCGAGCAAAAAGACTTTCGAGCGATGCTTCTAATGCTCACAAATTGACTAGCTTTTCAAACTAAACCGTACCGATAAATCAACCTAACCCGACGATAGTAATGACGGTGTTTCGACGATGATTTATTAAATTCGTGCCAGCAACTGTGTCAACAATTGTTGCTACACTGGTTTATTCACGGCTCGAACTTCGCGATGTCGCTGCCAGCCTAGCACGGAAATATACACTGAGAACGATTAAAAATCCGGGATTAGATTGTATGAATTAGTATGGCATCTGGTGTACACACGGACAAAACGAATACGATGCAGCGTAATACACGACATGTGCCGTATATACGCGGAATCATAGAAATAGCTCGCTGCTGCTTGTCACAATCTGCTGAAATGACATGACCTGTCTGGTTCACCGTACAACTGAAATACCTAATAAATCTCGAGTATTCCAGTTCTCGTTCGATTCGAAAAGAGAAAAAAAGGAAAAAAGAGAAAAAAAGAAAGAGAGAAAGAAAAATCGTCATTATAACACAGACGAGTAATTACGGAATATTTTGTAACGATGTGCTTCTATTTTATTCGTATTATGACTAATAAACGATAAACAGTCTCGAGCTGTAGCCAAGTAACGATGACTGAGCTCGCCAAGAAAAATCGACGTCGACAAAGCGCGTTCCTCTTCTTTGAATAACACCGTTATCAACTTCCTGATATACAAAGCTCGTGTGAGTTGGCAATTTCAATGAAAAGATTCCCGTGGGTCGTAACACGGTACTATAGTATTGTATAATAAAACTTAGGAATCGATATAAACGAGGCGCTTTGATAAATGTTCTTCTTTGACAAAAACACGAACCATAGACTTTGGACGAGTTGAAAGACTGAGGGATCGAAGATTCTCGATGTTATTGAATCAAGTTTCGAGCGCAAATAGGTGCAATAAAATTGCACGTATCGCGTGCATGCATTGGGAACCAGATACGTCGCGTCAAGTCGATGAACTTGAGGACTCAACGAACTGGTACCTCGCGAACAAGACCATACACGTGCTAAACTGGTTTTCTCGCCAGTGCTCTTCGATTCCGTCTGTTATAGTATAGTAATCGACCACGACATTAGACGTATACACGCTTCGCCGAACAAATGGAGGCAAATCGCGACCGATCTGCCTCCGTTTTCCTTTTCGTCCACCTCGGACCATCAATTAGTGGCTTGGCGACAACTTGTCGTTCGCCACCATAAATAAACGCCTTCACGTTCCTGAAGAACGGTCGTCTGCCTCTTCTACACTGTTCGTTAACTAGGAACGGTCTTGTCCATCTCATATTTAAACACGCTCTTCGCTACATCTCTTCGACTGACTTCTTTCTTCGTTTCTTCGAGTGTCACTAATGAAAGACGCCAACCAAATGTTTGTGCTCATAAATTTCAGAGTGGACACAAATAAAAGGGATACATGCCTCTTAAGTTTTACAAAAAGAGTGGATTGGTTTATTTTACATTCGTCAAGAGATATTTCTCAACGCGAGCTCTATCGAACCAGTCACGATCAAGGAAATCGTGTAAATCTACGACAATGGACTTTCCAAGATTTTTCACGATTTACTCTTGTTTGAAAATTAGAAATTTTCTCGGATCAAATTAATTATCGATGAAACGGCAGGAAGGAGCAAAGTTAAGCAAAACGACGCAAATCTACCCCAACTAGGCGGGTGTGAAAGATCGTTTCCACCGCATTCCGTTCTTCGAACACCCGCACGCCCCGGTCTCGGATTACGCGCACACATGATACATGTGTACTTCCGCGAAAGAGTCACTCGACGCCGCACTCTTTCGCCTTGGTTCACGTTTTGCAAAAGCAGGCGACAACGACGCTTCCTGATTCTCGCGTTTCCCTCGCAGCGGTTTCCCGCGTACGCGTCGAGAAACGCGTGATTCGTCGCGAGCCACGAAATCAATGACTGGATATAAGAGATAAATCGGAGCGTGGATTAATCGACCGAGGTGTGGCTCGATCGATCACGTTGCCCTTTTCTTACTATCCCCTTCTTTTCGTTTCGATTAACAGCCACGAATACGCTAACGTGGTTCGATTAATTTTAATACTCGATAATACACGTTGTATCTTACGTTATAGAATGTTTAACCGCGACTCGAATCACTGGTAGCTTCTCGTAATTCAATTTAACCGAGCGGCAAGTTATAATTTACTTTCTGTAATGCGGTTTCCGCCGCGAGTTTCGCTCCGGCCAGCCGGAGAGCACCGGTCGCTTAATTTGTTCGAGAACTTGCAACTATCTTGCGCCGACACGTTCCTCTTCCAGTTAATTGTTAGTCGGCTGCTTTTGCACGTCAGAACCATGACTACCAGCTAGAAAGCTAACAACTTTCCGGCGGAAACTCGCGTTTCTTCAATTCGAGCCGGGATGAAGAAATCTGAGTTGCGAGAAGTTTGCTCGGGATTAGAACTGGACGATACTGTTTGACACAAATTGCAACCCGGTTGCAGTAAATTGTACCGAAACACGAAATTTCCAGAGGGAAAGTTGGAACTTGCAATATCAGCGTACGCGGTAAACTAAAAATTCTAATTTCTTTTGAGCGAGGAGATTTAAACAAGTTTCTAGCGGAAGCTTCACACCCTTCGGAGGAAAGTTTCAAAACTGACTTTCTCGGGATTCGAAGCACGAGGGAATTTAATATGCGCTTGTGTCCACAGACACGAAGCACGTTCAACTGCGAAACACGGACAGAAATACGCCCGCAACACTCGTTTATGGTATCTAATCTCCGAGTGACAGACATTTCCATGGCTTTTCTCCTCGTGTGTGGAAACTCGTGGTCGGTTGAAAATTCCGCGACAGCCGCGTAAACGCGTTTACAGCGATAAAGTCGAACCGAGAATAGACAAATGACGCAAGGCGCCGGGAGGTCGCGATATGTGTTCGATACATATTCGCAAATCGCGCGAGGAAGTACATTTTGTAGAAACGTTAGAACAGTATTATGCACTTTTCTTCCTTTTTTCTTCAAATATTCTTGGCGGATCGAGGATAAAGATAACATATAAAATATTTCATTAAAATGTACCGATCGAAATTGCTAAAGAATACAAGAATATAAGAATATAAGAATATAAGAATATAAGGATACAATAAAAAAAAAAAAAACAATCCAAATGTTACCAAGAATTGTAAAAATTGTTATGTTTTATAAGTTAAAGCTTATAAATTTATTATATAAGACGCATTATATCTCGACAGCCAAGCGTGTCAACGAGTGATCGATGGTTTTATAATGTAGATGGTTTCATAACCAAGTCGATATAAATGTTTACATACTCATAAGTAGCGTGGAAAAAGTTTTGAGAAAGCGAGCTGGAGCTTGTATTCAAATGAGTGCTTGACAGTTTTAGGGCTCTGCATACATAAAAGCTGATTCCACGAATTATTATCTCTCTAATCCTATCAATTGTATTAATACAACAATTGAGAATAAACTGATACACTGTAACTGCAAGAGAAACTAATTTAAAGCCGATGAACAGATGGAAAAGATGATTCCTCCTGTCAACAAAATGACCACAGCGATGTTTCTTTATTTTTACACCGGTATTCCAGGTTCGATCGGATGTTGAGAATATTTGCGCGACCGTCGTGTGTTTATTGAAGTAATCTCTATTTCAAGCGTGTTACACGGCAGAGGAATTTCTTGGAACAACGTTACATCCGTTTCACTTACATCATTCCACGGATAGCTCATCGAACGAACCGTCGTTAATTTATCCATCGTTCGCGTGTCAACGCTTCGATCAACTTTTCCAAGTCAGTGCACCGGCGAAATTATCATCCAACTATGCAAAAACTCACCGTGTACGTGACGCGATAGTTCCGTTGATGCACGTCGCCGTTACACTGAACGGTAGACAGCATGTTGACAGCTGTCAGCCACGAAAGAACTGACCGGTGATCAATTTCGAACGCACTCAAACTCAGTCTGACACCAGCATCAACGATCGTTTGCCCATCATTTTCGATCACATTGCTCCCTCGATTGAATCATCGCTTTTTTTAACTTCAACCGGAAGTGCATACTTTGTGCCAGCAATTCTGCACGACATTCTTTTTATTCCATTCGACTGAAACTTTTTCTATTTTTTTTTTTTTTTTTTTTTTTTTTTTTTTCTCTATTACTTTTATCGTTCCGCTTCGAAGAGATTACGATTACGACAGTGATAAATTGTCAGAAATGTCGACACTGAACAACGAGACGGTGAAAAGACGCGGCACGTTCGATGGCAAAAGCCGACGGAACTCGAATGGAGCTCGTGTCTTTCGGATCACGCACGGAACGTATAGGTTTAGGTATACGGAATGCGCTTGCGCGGTGCCCCGGCGAAGGCGCCCCAAGACCACGCTTGGTTTCTCCTTGTTCTCCACTTCTTTCTCCCTGATCTTTCTTCCTCCGTCTAGGCTCGTCCTTCCTCGCCGTTCTTGTAGCCCACGGTGATAACCAAATCGACCAACAAGAGATTTCTTCCTCCGATATTCGAATCTTCCGCGGTCCACGATTCGCCACTGCTATCCATCTTTAAAATTGAATATTTTTGATATTCCAGTTCGAATTTTTGCACGCATCCTATTCTGAGCGAGGATCTCGGAGATTGGATGTCTGAGCTATTTCATCTTCAGTCTTTTTCAATTTTTCGTTTGAATTTTTATTGAAAAGTTTAAGAGTTTTGTTGAGAGGACGAGGTTGGAGAATCTTGAATCGCGTTTATCGAAATTCTCGTTCTTCGGAGGAAAATTCATGACGGTAAACACTCATGATTTATTCAAATTATTTCCCAATAGTTGTGTATACTTGTATCGCTAAAATGGACTTGTTCCTCTGTAGGAAGTATGAAAAACTTGTTTGCTTTCTGAAGACACAAAACCTCGCATTCCAGTATCTTAATTGACAATTAACATTTAAGTCGGAAACCTCGCATCTGATAATAGCTAAAGATAAAAATTGCTTCTTCTTTCTTTAACTGCAAAGTCTCATGTATTTTAAGTAGAATCGGATAAACTATTCGATTGGCGCCAATTCCATTGTCTAGAATCATCGTGGAATTTTACAGAACGATACGTATACCGAGGGGAGCGTTGTAAATTATCGAAACGGAATTAAAATGCAAGAAATCTCGAATGTTTTTCCGGCATTGTTTATTGCGACAATATATGCTAATGCAAATAACGAGGAATTTGATGCGATAAAAAAGAGAGCCAAGATTCTGAATGATTATTTCTTCTTGTACCGTGGACGATTATCGATACCGATTCAATCCCGACCATCTTCGTCACTTTTATCGATTCGAAACCGGTTCGCTTCGCCACGGATCATTTGTCTCGATCCGCTACGATCTTTCCCTCGATCTCACTGTCGTGTCATCGTCGTCCTTGATCCTCGATCGCGTTCTGATTGGACGCAATTGATCAACGGCGCCTTCGTTAATTCACGAAAGCTGGTCCTTATCGTCTCTTCTCGCACCGTTCCTTCCTTTTCGACAGTCATCTTCGATAATCAACGAAACACCAGGCACTTGGTCCATCGATACGGTGAACGCGAGAAATTAATTTCGCGCATTCGATTAAACCGGCTCCTTTAATTCGTAGGGACGGATGAACAGGTGGGCCATTTTACTCTGGAGCGATTAAGCGAACTCTTCGGTCTTGCATCGTTAATTTCGATACCTTTCTGGTGTCGATTATCGAACGTTTAAAATCACTCTTGCTTTAATCTCAAATATTTCACATGCGCTTCGATTAAAAATTTTAATAGATAAGAAAGAAAGCGGAGGAAAAAGAATACAATTGTTAAAATCAAGAGGTTTGTGTGTAATTATTAAAATTAGACGATTCTTTTAACGTTAAGCTTACTACGAGTGGAAATTCAGTTTAATATTGTTCGAAGCAATGTCGAATGAATCGCACTCTGTCCCAGTTACGCGTTAAACGTTTCACCCTACCAGGCGAGGGTTAAAACAGCGCGCAACAATGGACAACAGGAACCAAATGCCACGGTAATAACACCGTCTGATACTTCCAACCCATTTCTCGTAGGCATTGTATTAATAGAACTCGATCGCCGTTTGCCCGAGTCGATAACAATAATAATCGAGGTTGCGTTAAAAAACGTACGCACCGTGCTCGTGTTGCGCCACCCACGCGGTCCGCCGTGTAGAAAAAGAACGATAAACGAAACGAGAGTGCGAGGCGAGGATGAATGTATCGAAAGACGTCGATTGAAAAAATAAAGAGAAAAAAGAAAAAAAAAAATGATTTTAAGCTCCACCCTTTCGAATTCTTTATCGAGACCACGAATCTCCGGCATAATTAGAAGACACCGAGACGTGTGTTCGCCAAGATAGCCGGTTTCCAGGTGAGCCGAGCCATTGAAACGAAACCTCGAAACGACCGAATGATACTTTACGACACCTTTAAATCTCTTTTATGCATATTGATGTCGCATGAACCAAACGAACATCCGCATCGAGACGATCACATTTATCCTGTGCAATTTTGTGCCCAGGTATTTATTGGAAATGATAGTCGTAATTATACAGTGGAGTTGGGAATAATTTTTAAACATTGGTGGGTCGATACATTAATATTGCGCGATGTTCGAAAATTACAAAAAATTCGACAGCTTAGAAATTTTAAAGTTAAAATATTCAAAGATTAAAAATTTTGAAATCTCAGCACTGAGAAGTATTGTTAAACAATTAAGAGCTATCAGCCTTAGTTCGAAAAAGTAATTTTCTAATTTTCAAACCGAACAAGGTAACTAGTTTTCAAAGACAGATTCACTAAATAACCAAGCAACTTGGAGTCCTCGTTCAAAACCAATTAGACCATCAATATGCAAACTATCTCGAAAGTAATGCGCTTTGTCGCTCGTTTACGTCTCGAGGAAGATTCACGAAGAGTGGTAGGGTGGTTCTGCAACATTTTTCACGCTTCCAACGCGAAATTCTGCCGAAGAACGAAACATTAATCGTTCGCCGGATTCGAGCGCCCACGGCAAGGGGACCAGAGACGTCGGTTCATAAATTTCGATGCACTTAGAGACGCTTGCAGCCATCCCTTTGGTGCATCGAATCGTTATGGAGCTGGTCGAGGGGTTGGAGTGAGTGGACTCAGAGATGGAGTAGACGATCCGGCACACGATGACAAATCGTTCACGGAAAAAGATTCCATTGGTAAAAGTGTGAGCGACGACACGCGAACGAAACTTCCGGTAAAGATCGTCGCGAATTTTGGACTACAAAAGTCGAATATGCAAAGAAAACGTGTGTAGCGTGATAGGTACATATTTCAAGAAGTTATCGTCGTTGTTTGGAGAACCGTGCGAAAACGTTCGATTCGATTCTGTAAACTGAAAATAGATTCGGAGCATATGTTTGAGAGAAACGTCGAAGAGTAATCGACACGAGAGCTGTTTTAACGTGAAATGAAAATTCCAATTTCTTTTGAGCTCTTTTTCCGAGAATTGCGATAATAGAGTTACGAATGATGACTATTATTTTTTTTATACGATCTCGAGCCGATTTTTATGTTCGCGCAAAACTCCAGAATTACCGAACCGATCTTCCTCAAATTTTAAAACATTACTCATGAATACTCTAGGACGAACATAGACTATGTAGCACGTCTCGAAAACGCGTTATCAACATACTATTGATACATAAATTTTTTCCATGCGTAAAAATCTGTTATCTGAATCACATAATTCCATTTAAGAAAATTTCTATTTGAAAATGGATCAAACTATCGAGTCAAACTTTTGTCAATAAGATAACGAATTGTCTGTCTCTAAAATTAAAATACACCTAGCTCCACCCTATCGAAGCGTTTAGCCGAGATCCAAGAACGAATATAATACCAGTATTAATCTTATAAATTCGCTAAAAATACACCGATCTGTAAATCAAGATGAAGGATCACTCGCACGACCGATCCATTCATTTTTCAATTTATTGGCCCTCGCCCAATTCTCTATTGTCTCCCTCGATATCGTCCAGATAAGTTTCGCGTAAATTCAAATCGAACAGATGGAAGCTGCACTTTCGGTAAAACCCGGTGACTGGATGCGCCTATACGTCTAAATTTAACCGGAAGTTAGGTGGCCGATAATACAGGGAACGCCTAGGACGAGATTACGACTGGTGCCTGGCGTGGAAGTGGCCGCTTCCCTTTTTCCTTCTGTCGCCAAAGATCGAACCCAGCAACCCCTTTCGAACCGTAAATAAATCTATTCGGTTTACGCGTGCCGGAGCAGATGTTGCTCCACTCGTGTCTCGGTGGCGAAAGGAAAACAGGGGTATTTGGAAAACGTCTTTCGAATGCACGGACAGCTCTTGAACAGGCTCGATTATGCACTTTCAAGAGCGCATAATGTTTTTATAAGTGGATACTGGCAGAGAGGATTAGTTAGGATTGGTTCATTCGTGTGTTGCTTTGTGTATACGACCACTCGATGTTTTGATCATTATTTTACTTCGCGTTCCGTTACGAATTCGTAGAATTTAAAGCATGATAGGTATCTAAAATTTTCCTCAAGCGCAGCGTATAATCTAAAGACTATTGAAAGATTTTCCTTTCATAAATTAAATTAAGGTTCAGAACGATGGGCGATTCCAAACTTTCGAAAGGTATCGTAGACGCGGAATATGAATTTGCTGAGCAACGATTGATCGATCGATTTTCTAATTACTCGGAGCAGTGAAGCGTTATGAAGAATTTTCGCTATCTTAGAAGCGAACCACAGTTACGTGAACGCGAACAGAATTTTGTTGCATCGCTGTGTTTGCAGAACGTCTGCCTAACAAAGCAAGCCATGCAATTAAGTTAAATAAGATTAATGCTCAGCGTGATGCAACAACTTCAATGGCGCGGCGTGTATCTACCGTCCGGGCGCAAATTCGTACGTCCGTTGGTACACGAGACAACGCGAGATTAATTGCATAGAAAATGCAAAAAGGGTTGCGCGTAAGAGGCAGCGAACCTGCTTTGTTTCAGCGCCTTATTCGATGAAACAGTTTGCATTTCCGTGCAGCAATTAAAAAAATTCTATCATTATTCAATTAACGTTTGAAAAATAACGATCGCATTATTGTGATATCTCGCGACAACGCTTCTTAAAAAAACCCCGAAAGAAAATAAAAAATAATGTGTTTATACCCAGCTGTCTAACAGCGAGCTGCACCATATATCCCGTCAACACTTTAACGACCTCAACCCTATTTTCTAACCCTTCGAAAGCGCTAAGCGTTCAGGACGTAGAACACGCGCGTCGGTTCTCCGCGTTCAATGAACCGATGACGACTGGCAGCTGCAGGATTCTCAAGGACCTGGTGCCTCTTTTTTTTCAGCAACTCGAGCCCTCTTGACCTCGTGCTTCCCGTTTTCTTGTTCCCCGGCATTACCATAAACGGTAACCGATTTCCAAGCAGCCGAAAGCGGCGACCTCCCCGACACTCGTGAAACTAACTCGTGAATTTCATTGGTTTCTTTTCAACCGACCGACCTGAACACGAGCCTTGGACGTCTTATCGGAGTCTCGCATCGTCAGATCCTTTGAAACGATACGTGGGAGTGATACGGTGCTAGTAATTGCGATAGGATCGCACGATTAAGACGTTAATTATCGAAAGATTGACCGGTCGTTCGTTTTCTCCCGTTCGTGTGGAAGAACTCCCGGTGGGTTAATTAACTCGTGCCGCGACCAAACCAGCCTGATATTGCACCGGGTAAAAAGCGCTTAAGGATTAATCATGACCCGGTAAGACGAGCTGTTCACCTGTGTCGAGGAAGCCGCGCAAAATACTCACGGAACTCGTTTAAGTCGTGGGGGTAGTGCACTTCTTTGCATACTAGAATGCTAGCAAAGCTAGTCGACGTCCTGATTTCTGGTATTGCTAATGAAAGAGAGTCGCTAATGCGGTTGATTCCTCGCGTCGACCTACCAGTGTTTAATTTCGAGATCGACGAATGTTTAACTAATTTTCATTTTCTCCTGTAAGACAGAACGATGAACACGAATCGAATAGTTTGGGAGAATTTGTGTTCGCGAAATTAAAAATCCGAAAGCTATCCATCGTTTATCATTTTGTATTTCTGTTTCTTCGTCATCGTGTCTTTTCTCGTTTTAAACATTTATTTTCCATCGTATCGTTATTATTCGCGACACGTGTCCAATATGATACGTTCAATTAGTATCACTCAAGTCGAAATTGCACGATTATAATGTTTTGACGCCGGTTAAGACGTTGCAAGCTGAACCGAACATGAACTAATCGACATTAACGCGATAATAATGTCGGACATCAACCGTACGTGCAATTGAACGATCGCCGATAATCCAATTGGACTTTACACCAATTGGATGTTCCGATGGAAGCACGATCGGTCGTTTAATCGGCGCCACCTTGTATACATCGTTGTGGTTTTGTTTCCACGTTGGACGCCTGAATTCGTGGCACGATAGTAATCTACTGGCCGCTCGTAATTGCTTAATTAGGTCAGGCGGGCAAAAAATAAGGATGGGATCATCGACGATTCTCCGAGAAAGTACAAATTGTCGTTGATGTCATCGAAATATCGCCGGCTCGGCGCTTCTATTGGAATTTTACGCGTAACCTCGTGGCGAGGATCATCTCTGCTAAACGAAAAACAAGATTAAGTCGAGCGATTGGGACACGACCGAGATATTTTTTCGACGTTTCAAGCGGATAGTTTAAAATCAAATCATTCGATATTTGTCACAGTTATATAACGTGGCCTTTTTTTTTTAATAGTAAAACCTGAAAAAGGTGTAACTTTTGGCACGCAACAGGTTAAACGTTCAATTTCACCTAAAATCTGTCAACGTCCAGCTGATCCGATCTATCAATTCCAACCTAACGAGATCCCATATAAACCCAGTAATTTCTCATTAAGCCTTGCTGACCCAGAACCAAACTTCGCACAGCCAGGAGAGTACAATGCCACTACAGTGAGGAGTTTCTGCCCCACCCCGACTTCACGACCAGTTCAATTGGATGTACTGCTAGAGCACCGATAGTCTCTCACGAACAATGGTCTGCATTTAGTTGTATGCACCTGTGAATACATATATCTACCGGTGCATAGGGTGTATCGGGATGTGTGGATGAACTTACAAGAATTTATACTTGAAATGAAAAATTCGTTCGCCGTAATACGCTTCTTAACATTTATCTATTTCACTTTAAAAGGGGTTTATATTTAACTTTTATTCCTCAATCGTATCGAATTAATATTGGTGCAGCGTAGGATGGTATTTTATATTGTTCCAGTAAATTTGTAGCCCTGTCGTTACAACGATGAAATTGGATAGTAGAGAAGAGCGTAAGGATTGTATCGCAGTTTTATGATCTTCTAAAATTCTATAGGTTTCAGTGTATTACGTGGAAAAGTGGTTATTGGCCGCCGATTCGTGATACACCCAGTACAATGCACGAAAGTGCTAACTCAACCTTTGGCTCACATGTACGAGAGAATCCCGGCTGCCGGTTGATACATCCCTTGAGAGTTTCAAAAGATATTCGCTGTTCCTATATCTACGTCCCGTCGCTATACCCGAGATTTACGCCCGGAAGGGGTGTATATATATTGAGATTTCGTCGTTCCGTGTATAGGGCAGATAAAACCTTATTGGTTCCGAGGAGAAACGAGAATTTTCAGCATCCAGAGCTGGGTTACGAGATTTTTCGTCTAATCGTCTAAAACTTTCTAGCAAGTTACTAAACTAATACCGTTGCCTTATCGATCGCGTGTCTTGGCAATTTTTTACTTTATTCCAAAGAAACTCTGTTGCGCAAAAATTTAAAAGAGAATTTAAACGCACGCGATATTTGACTACCCCTTGAAGTGAAAACAAACTGACCATCACGTCCGGCTTCTCTCGTACACCAGAATACACTGGTATTTTCTAAATCACTGACTCTAGTCACGTTCGTTCATCCAATAAAATTGGTGGCCTTTGAAACGGTTTGACGGACAAGAGGAAATCGATAACAGGGTCAGAGTTACTTACTGCGACTTGTTGACTGTTGGTAGGACTAGGGCTCGGACTGGGCGTAGAATTTGGGGTTGAAATTTCGCCGGACGTTGGAGAAACTGAACCTGTGGTGACGGTGCCAACTGTTGGAAACGCTCGTGTCGGATCTGCCTGCCATTGCTTATGGATTTGCTGCGAGGTGTCCCGAAATCTGGCGCCCTAGGAATTCAAAATTAAATCGAAACGATTTAATAATCAGTCTTGGGCGACTTACGCGCGATATTTGAAAATAATTTTAATAAAATGGGGTAGGAAGATAATCGTATGGCTATTAACGCTAGAACTACCGAACCGGTCGATACGACTGGTTCGTAATTTCTCATAGAAACTTTATAAATCGACCGTGATTCTGTTGTTAAAAAATATGCAGAAAAAATTGTTACCCGTATTATAGGTATTTTTGATTTAATTGATACAAATAAGTAGTTCGAGTGTTAAAAGCGACGAATGGTAAACATTGAAATCCTTGAGGAATCAGACCGCACGAATCGCTTACGCACACCTCTGTACATCGTAAATCGTTCGATGACACACTTCGATTAGTCGCGGATATTTGCCTCCGAACAATTGTATCGTAAACGATCGCTCGGCACGGTTCACTGAAAAACTGCTTTCGAAAGGCGCATTCATCTGCGCGGCTATAACTGAATAGAGAGCTCGCGTCCACTCGAAACAAACATCCCAAACGAATTACTTCAACGATCATAAAACGGAGGGAAACAGTACATTATGGGGCTTGAAATTTCAAAGACGTTTAAAAAGGTTGTATAATCTTTGTTGTCTCAAAGAAACTCGAAGAAAACGTGTCTGACACCTTGCATGGAAGTTCGTAGACCTTAGCCGAAGCTACAAAAGAGATCGCGTGCGAGTGCGCAGCACGACCAAAAGGAACGTTGCTTCTCGTGGTACGGTAATTGCAGTTATGCAACAACCTGCCATAATAACGATTAGCATAGGAGTATAATAGGAGGCGTAAGTGGAGCTGCTTCAACCGAAGAAACGGCTGTTTCTCTCGTCCCAAATTAAGATATTTTTTTTTCTATTGCTTGTAGAATCGAAAGCGTCGCGAAATCCTTTCACGGCGCTTCGAAATTAATTCCACAACGAGCGAGGATAATTTCCGAGCGGTTTCGCGTTTATCTTTCAAATTACGAGCACAATGTCGCTAATTGCTCGTGGAATTGCAACGGTCGATGAAAAAAATTTCGACGATTGCCTTAAGTACCCTATACGATTCAATTTTCTTTAATTCTGTCCCTTTTTGTGTTTCTTCTTCATTTTATCTACCTTTCGTTTTATTTTCGATAAACGTTTCGACTCGCGTGTCGCGGGAAAATTTAGACCGTGTAAAAAGTAATTTACGAAAAGAGGTTGGTTTTTCGTTCAAGATAAAATACACCTCGTGTTCCGTTCTTTCCTCGATTCGTACGCGAATCTCCATACGCGTGCTTCATTAATTCAGCAACGACGAGACTCGTTTAAAAATCCAATCTTCACGCATGTTTTTGCATCCGAAATCGTCTCTTGTTCGTTTTACTAGACTTTCATGGAGAAGGCGATCGATCTTTCTTCTGCGTTGCATTTGGAGGTGCGCTCAGGATCCGTGGTTTTCCAACGGAAATAAATTCTGGATTTGAATCCGTTCGTGTAGAAACAATGCTGTAAATCTTCTCCGGATAAAATTTCGCAAATCTCAAGTACGAATGTATAATAACGCTCGAATTTACTCCGCATAAATATTCAAGAATCTGTTCTCCGAATTTCTTAAGTTCGGTCACGAAACGAAACACATCGATTGTTCTTTGCTTATTCGCAACTCTCAGCTTAGATTATTTTTTCCACGTACCTATACTGCTTCGTCGATGCTCTATAAATGCGGCACGTTTATCTTCTTCGAGGCATTACGGCGAAACGAGCGCGGACAAACGTACGAATTAGAGGCTAACGGGCAGCCACGATTGAACCTCTGGTCTCCACAATGCACGCCTACAACGTCGAGTGATCCGGCACGATCGAGATCGACAGATAGGGTTCACGGTGTGTCCGGTATCGATCTCGCCGATCGTGGGGTCGCTTACCGAAATACGGTACACCGCGTTTACACCGGCCACGATTGCTTCTCGTGTAAATAAAGGCGTGGTTTTAATTAAGCGACAAGGAAGTAACAGGCAGGGAAACATGTGCAATTACGTAACGATGAAATATAATTACGTAAGAACGTGCATCTCAGATTGCATCCTACAGATAAGCTATGATAAACTAAGCGCAAGGTAAACAGTCTACAATTAGGATACTCGAGAAAAAAAAAAAAAATAAATAAATACGATTCCTACCCACGATAATCCTATACAACTATACAACTATACGACTATACGACTATACGACACGACATGTTTATCTTAATTACAAGGATCAATAGAATGCATTAAGAACGATTTCAAACTGTTCCAAGAAAGCTCTTGGAACACGCCCAAAAGTTATCGCGATTTAATAGTGTCGCCTCAGGTCGTTGATAACGTCAAGATCGCGCAAACTGTGTCAACGAAACACTCGCGAACAAACGGTTATCGTTGATCGGTCGTAATAAGAGAACAGCCACATACGGTTAGAATGGAAGTATGAAAATCAATAAATTATTAAAAATCATTCCGATAAGGAATCAGAGCTAATACTTAAGGTCTATAACCTGTCGTATATTGAAATAATATACTCCGTTTTAAATTCCATACGAAGACATTCGAACGAAGTATGTCGAGTTACTCGGTATGCAATTGCGTCAAGCCTTGCAGCCGCGAGCTCCGAGGGAGACTCTAAAAAATTAATTGTCTCTAATCCATGCCTGTCGCGTGAACGTCGTTTAAGAAACAACAACAAAGATCAGACGTGTCATTGGATAAAACGAACTAAAAGACGAGTCGAGAGATTCTGGTTCAGCTGCACAGGCGTCAATGCGGTTCAATCAATTTCCGCGTTGCTCGTAAGTCATTCGAGCGTGTTTCTCCGCGTACGTACGTTCTTCTGGTCGTGCTGCGCGAATAGGAATTACGCGATAGATAACGGTTGATCTTACACTGTGATCTCAATTGCTAGATATCGACGTTGATAAAGAAAAACACGCGGCCAAGAAGGGAGAAAAGCGTGAAACGATCCTTTTCAAGCTCGCGAGTCAGCGCGATCGTTTCCTCGAACAGATTCTGTACGGTTGTCTAATTAATTTAAGGGAAATCGGTATCGCGTGTAATCGATTTATCACCGCCTTTCATTTCCCTACACATTGTACTCGATTATTATTAATTGCCACGGCGAGATAGAAACGGTGCCGAAGATATCGAGTCAATTAGCTCGAGTGTTGCTCCAAAAAGATAGATACAAGATTCCGATAGGAAAATATCGCTTATCGAACCCAACGGGGTTCGAAGCGACGCGTTTCAACGGATGGAACGTAATTACGGGACGTTTAAACTGAAACTGATTAACGATTGCTGGTGCTGTTTGCCTCCAATGTACGATCCGCTTGTTCGAGAAATATCTTTGCACCGTTTAACCGTATGAATATAGAAATTATTTATCTACAATGTTCGGCCTTGTTCCGGCTGAAACGTCAATTTGCATTCTTTCCATGACGCAGAAACCGTGCGGCTTAATGGCTGCCTACAAAAACAGAGCGACCTCAAGAGTACGATATACCGCAGTGTTATTCAGGTTTATGGTACACGTTATTTTTTTCTTCTTTTTTTTTCAACCGTCTACATATTTTTTTTACCGCAAACCAATTTTCTTTATCTAAAATACTGCAGCCGAAACGTAACAACTTGCGTTGAAAACGAAATAACGAAGAGATTCTAACGATTTCCTTGAAACTGAGTTTAACCGAGTTTAATTATTCTTTTTATCACACATTTTTTAATACCTCGCTGAATAGATCCTCCAGCTCTTTTCGTGACAACTTCGCCTTCATCCCGCGAACATTCCACGCAGCGAACTTGCCCAGAAGCCGACCGAATTATTCAGTCAGCTCGATCTTGAACCGAGACGAAGGCAGAATTTCTTCACAAGCGTCACGCTTTCAGAATCCGCTGCGTCTTTTTAGATACACAAATAGTCGATGACGCGACGCGCAAACTGCGACGGAAGGCCGCAAGCTAATGCCCGTATCGTACGATCGGTCTACACTTTTCGTTCGAGCCTGCATCGTTCCGTCGAGCGATCCCCGTGACACTGGTTCTTCTTTTCCTGTTCGATCCACGAGCACGCTCGATAATTAACGCAACGTTGCATCGGCGATGGAACGGGTCGCGTTGGAATTCTAGAAACGAAATCGACGGATGTGGCCAATCATAACCGTTGAAACGCGAACACGTCGAATTAAATTCCGTCCTTGATGGATACATCGGGGGCTCGCGTCACGGTGCATTGTAACTTTACGTTCGTCCGCGATTCCACGCCCTAAATTCGCGTGACTTCGCGCAGATAGGCCAGCAGGTCCTTCCGAAAGCGATATCGATTCGCGGCGTGTCCTCTTTCACCGCGAACCGACCGCTTTTTCCTCGCGATGAAAACACTCTGACGAAGCATAAATTGATGGAGTACCTGGTGTAAGCGAACCGTTCGATGATCCGCAGATTTTCGTCGAACAGGTCGAGATATGGAAGAGAAAAATGGACTCGCGCGGAGATGAAACGATGCCCGAGGAATTACACGCGTCGCTCGAACGCGACAGCCCTATTGTAGTCGAAGAAGAGAAGGTGTTCGGGAATTCGGCAAGAGTTTAATTAAATTGGATCGATCCCCCGTCGGAGAATTCCAAGCGTTCGATCCCGATCCGATATTTGGAGACCCTGTCAGCCTTTGAACGTAACTGGTACCAACGCCCACGCGAAATTACCAATCTCTTCGTCCCTGCTCTTTTCTCTATCCTTCGACCGGTACTTCCGTCGGTGGCATCTCGTATTTCAGACCGGTACCGCGTTTCGATCGGCCAGCCATTGATACCTGGCAGAAGCGTATAAAACGTGTATGGTTTCTCAATGACACCGGAGAAATTGGTGTGATCAGAGTTCTCACGACTTCGGGCTGACCGATTCTCGCTCGGAGATTATTATCTATCTACCCGGACATACTTTCCGTGGGGCCGTTAATCTGTCGCGTAAATTCTGCAATCTGTTCGTGGCTATAGACAAATAAATGGGCGAACCGTGCCGCGCCGCACACGTAGGAACGAAAGAAATCCGTCGAGGAATCCGTGGAATTTCTCATCGGGCAGCGTATCGTACTTTAAGGGGAAAGTTCCTGTTGTGGTCAGACGCTTTGGTAATATCGCGTCGCGCGTGGACCTGTTACGCGCTGAGAAACGGATTCTACCTTTGGTTTCACCTCGTGCGAATCGTTTTGTCAAATTGGTATCGATCGGAACGTTATGGATCGTTTGTTTCTAAAATTCGTAATTTTCTACATCGTCAACCACGATCGTTAGGTAAAAGGTACAACCCTATCATCGAGTCGTACGTCCATCAGCTTCCGCCTAAAAATTTCTCATATCAAGTTTCACGGTCGGGCTTCGCTCCAAGAAACGGTTGAAATTTACGGTTCCCTCGGACCCAGGAAAAGGCTCCAAGCGAACCCATAATATCCAACGACGAGCATTCTTGGCGGCCTTTTGATCGTCGTCCTCTAACGGCGGCGTGTGCACGTTCTAAACCACGGACACGAGGGGGGACCACGTGAGAACGAAGCCGGACATCTCTTGGCCGCATAGCTCGAGGGAGGATAAACGACCTCTCGCTCGGCAGAGATCGAGATTGCACCGGCGGCAAAAGCTCGCGAGATCTTGTGTACGGCTCTAATTTAACCGTTGGACGCCGTTTGTTCCCGGCGACAACGGCTTTGTCTCGCTGCAAGAAATCCAGGTTACCCGAGTCGACGAGGCTTTTCTTCTTCTCGAGTAAGAAACCGATCGTTGGGTTCGTTTCGCCAACGAAACGAAACGTTGGCTTCACCTGTACGCACCTTACTTGCTACGACTCGTTTCTCACGGTGTTATCGTGCCACCATAGGCACCCACGTTCGCCGATAAAACAATATCGCCAGGCTTTTTAACGAGCAGCCGAGGCAACTTTTATTTCGTGTCGTCGATCCGTTGCGAAATCGACACGAGCTGGCGGAACAATCGACCGTTTCGTAACACGCGCGCGGCGAGCATCTGCACGCGCCGTGCCACGAGTAAACATCGGCGTGCAAGTGTACAGACCTGCTACTAAAACAGGAATCAAGTATTTTTCTTCGAGAAAAGTGTTTCGTGAAACGTAGACCATATGTTTGCTTCGTATATTTTAACGGTAGGAAACTCGTTCGATTTAGAGTTTGCTTCGCGATCGTTGCTCACGCGTGTCCGGTAATCACTTATGATTCACGACTCGCCCTCATTGTCACGGCCCTGATGATACACGGAGTGTTATAGAAAAGCTGAACAGAGAATTTGCAAACCAGTAATAGCAGATAAATCGAGGGAAAAAAAGGTCGATCGTAGTGGATTAGCGAGTCGACTATGTCACGCGACGACCGAAGTACAAAGTCTGAATCGAGAAGAAGCAAGATTGTACAATTAGTCTAGGTAATCACCGTTCTACAGTCCACCACATTACGTAGCGTACTTTAATCTGCCAGACGTGACCAAGCTTTTTTATCCAACTCGGCAAGCATTGCGACAGATCTACACTTCTTTGAACAACCTGTTTCTTATCAAACTTTAGAATTATTCTAAAAGAATTATCAAAGAAACAGAGGAAGCAAGGAACAACTTCGTCAGAGCGATTAATCACGAACGAGTAAACGCTAAATTTGTGATCGACTTAAACGATCGAGCACCGCGTTGCAGGACGAGTAATCGATGGATCGTTTGATTTTCTGACGCGCGCGAAAGCACGCGAATCAGCAAAGTTTCTCACGAACTCGAGGACGGAACTGCGCTACGTGCTCTCACACGTATTCGCGTAGTACAACTGGCGAGTAGCAGATCGTGCGCGCCACGATCTGCTCCACCAGCTTGCTCTCTCGCTGGAGTCAACGATATTCCTCGTAAATATTTATCCATCGCTCGGGGAGATAGATCCGTACCGACGATCCCGTAGATATCGTAGCCCGAACCTGCACCAGACTCCTCTTATTCGCCGCTCTGTTCACCTCTGCAGCGCACAGTCTGAGAGTAAAACAATAAAACTTTTACGAGAGACGTTGCGATGCTAATGACGAGGTTCCCCGATTCAGGGATCGACGGATTAGCTTAATCGAATCGAAAGTTTCTCTGCAGTACTTGATTTTAACGCCGCTCTTCGCTCTCTGTCCGACGACTCGTCTCTTTTAAAATGCAATTTAATTATCGGTGAAACGCTGCTCGATCGTAAAAGCGAACGCGTACAGAGCATCGAGTGTTGTCGCGAGGAACACCGAAACGACGCTTCGAACTAGCTCAATTCAATCAAGCAGAGCCATTTCCATTGGCACAGGTTAATCGTACACAGTCATCGTGGAACATTGCAACGCTGAATTTCCAGGCGTCGCTTTGATTCGTCAATCAACGAAGAGTCATTAGCAGGGACTTGTATCGAACATCGAAATGGTCACGCTCAGGATCAAACGAGCCACGGTAACGATACACAGAAACGAACATCACAGGCTTGAAGGGAAAACGTAGAAATGGCGCCAAGTACCAGGCAACGATTAACGCGGAACTAGCAATTTTTCGCTGCCACGGAAACGCTCGCAGCCTCGAGACCTCTCACGCGATGAACGTGTGCCTACACGTATGCGCGTACCGCAACTGACTTGCCGCGCGCGGAGATCGCGCGGAACACGAAGCTAGACCGTGTGTCGCGTTACCGTTCCCCTGGTGCACGCGTTCCTCCTCGCTCGAACGACCTCTTTGTCGTGGATCGCTTCGTCGTGAACGCAGAACGCCGCAGCGTTGTAAACCACTTTGCAGCTAGGAGTCCAAGTTCATTTTCAACACTATGACCGTCGCACATTTTTCGCATCCCCGTTAGGTTGGCACCGGCAATATTTACGCAATAGTTCGTAGCATAATTAGTAGTCGCGATATAATTATTGACAACGAAAAGCATTAACATCACTGTTGCGCTATTTTTATTGTTTCTCTAAAAATAGCATCAACATGTATCGGTAACATCGGAAACATCGTAATCACGGCGAGAAACCATTTCCAGAAAATAGCTGTGCAAAGTTACGCGGATGTGACAGCGTCCGTCGATGTCTTAAGATGAACTTAATAGCAAAGGATAATTTTTGTCAAATTTCTTACGGATTATTCGTATGATTTTCTATTTAACACTGTGAACTTTTGAATTAGCCGTTCCATGATCCCATTTTTTAAACGACTAATAAAAAAATTTCCATTCGCGAATAGGAATTATCGTGACACTTTTTCTTGCGATTATGAATCATCCTAAACTTATCTTCGTGATAAACCCCGACGTCGAAACTCTGCCCGATTTTAATCGTCGAGACTGCTGTTCTCTTTATCGTCACAGTTATCTTCGCAATTCCCGCAAATATTATCGTGGTGGTTCGCGTCGTGGATACCGAGGAAGAGACTGGAGAGCTGGAACGTCGACGAGAGGATTCAGAGTGGGGATGAGACTATAAACTGCAGCAGGAGTCCCTGCAGTCGCAACGATGCGGACCGAACGCCTGCTGTGCTTGCGTAACCAATCGGACCTTGTGCTTGGCGGCAAGAATTATGAAGTCGTGGACGAGAAATTGGTCCGATTCAGGACTCTTTCGTTCTTTATACTTGAATATCTTGCCATTTACCATCTTCAATTTTCGAATTCTTTGATCGTATTCTTCCCGAATCGTTCGTAGTTACAAGGTGAATAATTATTTTTAATTCCTAATTCTTTTTTCTTTTATCTGGTTTATAAAATATCACGATACACTGGTCAATTTATCCAATTCGCGTATTTGAATTTTATCAAGTTTTGAATGAGCTGTCACTTCAGATCGATGTAACAACCGGTTCTTGAGTAACTTGCCGTTCCATTGCTGCCAATGAAAGAGAACGTAATGCGTTATTAACGTCTTGGTGGACGGTTTAACAATCGGCCTTCGCAGGAACGGAAATTGCGATAACGCCAATAACCGAGTAATCAAGATCACCAGAGTTTGCCGTGCCAGACATGGGGGATCTCCTCTCAAGCACAGTCTGCACGTGTGAATATTAAACGTTCGTTTCGTGACAAACATCTCTGGACAACCTATCCAAACGTCCAACAACCCTTATTGATAAACCTTGTTAAAAAACCAAAACCATTTTACAGAACAGCCTGATAAATCAGCTTAGAATTCTTCATCAAACTACACGCGAAGTCTTCAAATATTCTTGAACAACGGCACGAACAAAATTTTTAATTAAACCCCTTTCCAGAAAATTTCTAACAACGATCGCGCGGAGAAATTCATCAAGGAAAGACGTCGCTGAGTAACACGTGAGGCCTGCAGAGCCCATAAGAAGGTGGGCACGACACCCACGTGTCCGACCACGTACAGGATATTCCGGCGCGGACGAAGCGGAAAAAGGCTCCCCCCGCGCGACCCACGCGCGTGTAACCCGTGATACTCGGACCGGTAATGCACAGTCGTTTGCACGGGAAGAACGAGTTCCTTTCTGGCTGTGCCGACACGTGTAAACACCGGCCTGGGGAGGATCGGTCCCAAAGGGTAGACACACATCATCGAGGCCATCCTTCTCGCGGAGGAGCGAGCATCGACCACTGGGCACACGTTTCATCGTGCAAGGACGCGGCACAATGGAGTCATAAGGAAGTCGCATCTGAGTTATGAGACATTGTCCGCCGACCTGTCTCTCCCGCATAATTGCATGCCGATCGGATGGTTCGCGGAATGCAATTTGTTTCGTCGAGCGACTGCAATTGGTCGCGTGCTCGGTTGGTTAATTAAAGCCGCTGAAACGATTGTCTTTGGTTAATGTTTCCTTCGATGAACCCTTGCTGAGAGGTGATTGGGAAGGTGCGGATGACTCAGGGGAGGTTTCGAATTGTGCGGTTGGGAGAAAGTAGCGTTGGAAATGGTACATGCATCCATGAGAGGAATGGATCGTAGAAAATATTTTTCTTCAATTTCTGAACGATTAACTTGGAATTGGACTTCGCCTTGGAAGGTATGTTCGTGGCTTTTGCTCACGGTTGAGACGCATGTTATGCCGCTATCGCTCATCGTAAAGTCGAGCAGCAGCTTTTCCATGAACGTTATCGCGACAACGGGTGAGTAACTGTCGGTGTTTGCACGCGTGTGCATATTATTACGACTTGGATTTTAATGGCACCAGTGGTGTTGCTCGCTTTAAGAATTAACATTGATGTACGGTCTGAAACTGTGGTTTCAGAGATGGCAGCAAAAATGAAATTGTATAAAAAAAATTAAGCGTGCTAGAAGTTTTCTGTTCTAAAGTATAAGAACGAGATATCTGCTTTTATTCCAAGTAGATCCAGACTATCGGCGTCAGACGTTGTCCGTTTTTCGTGCTACCACCAAAACGCTCGAACGACAGGAACCGAAGAGAAGGAATGCAAACATCGGAGAACACTGTATGCCTTGCTCATACACACACCCACGTGGGTGGCAAACTAAAGTGGGTGGCTGGCTGACTGGTTGATCGGCGGAGAGCTGAAGTACCAAAGCTGAAGTGTTCACCGTGTTGCGGACGCTAGACGAGCCCATAATCCTTTCGTTTACCATTCTTTCGACCTTCGAGACGATGAGGT
Source organism: Ctenoplectra terminalis (assembly GCA_019453375.1). Lineage (NCBI taxonomy): Eukaryota > Metazoa > Arthropoda > Insecta > Hymenoptera > Apidae > Ctenoplectra > Ctenoplectra terminalis. Next base: position 96,831 of record SMSQ01018715.1, on the reverse strand, counting down.
GAATAGTCAGCGATTTTGATATCGACCGAATTATCTGTTTGAACAAATTCTATGGTTCTATTCTACATTCTGTGGATGAAAGTTACTATAATCCACGGAGCTTCGTTTTTCTGTTTGAGAAAATATAAATTAATATTGGCATAATTTTTGCGGCTTTCTGAATATATTTTTTTGCCTTACTTTACGTGTTAAAATTCTCATCTTTTACTTTCCACGACGTAATCGTATTCCTATTAATCTTTATCCCAAAGAAAAGTTGACTCCGATCGATCTGGATCGTTGCCCTGTATCGTTCCCGGCGAAGAAACGAGCAGCAATATCCGGCCGACCTTACCAGCAACGATAAAGCTCGTCGTCGATCGTTTAATCGTCGGTCAGAGCCCCTTTTCTCGTTCAACTAATTACGGGATACGTCGCTGTCTTTGTCGTAGTAGCTCGAATAAAGAATGAATGGATCCTCCGTCGACTCGGTAGGCGGTCCCTTATCTCCCCGGTAGTACTCCCAAGCCTTTCCATGTTTACTCCCGATAAAGCGTCGATCGATAACGGAGTTCACGAGTCGATGTCGATTGTCTCGGTGACCCACATAAACACGTCTATGCAAATAGAAACGTAGAAACAAAAAGGGACGTCCTGGGATCGATTCAGCTTCCGAGAAGCTGCGTTTTAGGGGGATACGATTCGACGAATTCTCGTTGGAGAACGATCGAACGTAATCGATCGAGGCTCTCTGACCCGATTCTCTGTCATGAATAATAACGAGAAGCCGGATCACCTTTGAGTTACGACTTTCTTCGGCCGCATCTTGAACATTTTACGCGTTAACCCACTTCGAGCGACTGTTGCCCGCTGCTTCAACCGATCGATCGTGTTTGCTCTTCTTTATATTGCTCCCTTTCAATCGCAAGGTTTATCAAGCGTGCATACGTTCCTTTTGCCACTCGTCGCGACGATGATTTTTTTTTTTTCTTTTTTTTTATCTCTGTAGATACCTCGGGTTTGCATGCGGTCGCTGTGAAAAGGAAAGAAAGAGAGAAACCTTCGATCGCACTCGATGGACTCGGATGGACTCGGTCGAGTGTCGGGCGTCTCGAATGAGAGAAAGAGGAGGCCACTTCGATGAAGGGCTTCTTCTCCTGTCTGGTTTGTTACGATCGATGAGCTAAACTCGCAAGACGCGATCAAACGTTCCATCAAGCTGTTCTTTATGAAACGAACGGCTTCTATGTTGTACGAGCACTCGAATTTTGTGGCCAAATGTTTTAGTTTGCCTTGATCGTCAGAGAAACTTCGTTCAAGGATTTCGCTTCGTTTTATTACCCAGGCGTATCTTACGTATTTGAGATTTTTCTTCTTTTTTCTTTTACGAAAATATTTCTGAGAACAAACCGAACGTACATTTTGTCTACCGCACATAAATGCGAGATAATTTTATTATTTTTACGAAATGAAAAATTAAATTTGTACCATAAAAGATGTCGTTGTGAACGGCACCTAATACCGATCTGGCCGAGGCAGAGATCTAGAAGAGGCCTGACGAGAAGAAGAGCGAAGAAACGAGAGGTGAGGCCAGGTGAGGTTGTTCGCCGATGTTATGGTAGCCACGGCTTCAAGGTCGTCGAGATCACCACGAGGACGTGGCTACTGGACTAATCAGGGCTCGCCACAGCCGCGCGGTTCTTTGAAAAACTCTTGGCCGCGTGTTGCGTTTTTGCGATACGTTCGCTGGCCTTCTGCCATTAAGAACGCGACGAACACTCAGGAAACGAGCGACATAGCATTTCTTCTCTATCGTTACATCAGCGGATCTCCTCGGCTTGTCCAGTAGCCATTAATCTTTAAGTAGCTTCTTGAATAATTCAGCTGTTCCAATTGCGAAAAGGTGTTCATTTGAATCTCTCTATCTATTTCACTTTTTTGTATCAATTTCTCTCTTTCTTCCTCCTCATCTGTTGAACTTTATATTTTCTACAGCTTAATATTACCTTTATAGATAATGAATTATACAGATCGACAGAAATTGTTACATGTTTCGCGCGGAATACAAGCTCAAGACAAATAAGAATTAACATAACCAGCCGCGAAGGTGAAGAACGAAAGTGAACGAATCGCTTTCTTCGGTACCAACGTTCCAGCACGGCCACCTTTTTCATCGTTGTCATTGCAAACGAGCCTCGTTACGGCGGACGGTTTCGCGCCTAGCCTCCGCTTAATTGGCAGGACGAGCCAGTCAAGGATCTCCGCCGCTATGAAATTTCTCGCCTTTGGTCCCGGATCGTTGCGTCGGAACGCGGAATAATTAATTGTTTTTCAAAAAGACAACACGACCGGGTTATTATTTATCGCGAATGAAACGACGACCGCCTGTAAATAAGAGGCTCGTTGGTAGAGGAAGAGATTTAAGGGGGTTGGGTGGCGAGCACGAAATAATTCAGACGCTTTACGATTCTCTGGCTACCTTATGATAATGAAGCATCCTCTGCTCTCTTAAAGGGGGGAAAAAAAAATAAGAAGAAGGAAGGAAAAGAAAGGAAAAGAAACGAACGTTCCAGGGGCGAGATCAACGTGGCTGTAAAGTAGCCGTGTAACAACGGAGGGCATTTTATAACGACACGCTAGCCACCATAACGGGATCGCTGTTATCATTTCGAAGGATCAGCGATTCCGCCGCGAGGGAATTACAGTTACGGCTGTGTGTCCTGCACGCCTACGTGTTTTCCAATGGGTGTCCATTCAGCTTTGCAGTCGCGATCATCGATCCGACGTGCGACAAGATGTCGCGGTTTTTCCAGTCGAAAAAATTCGTATCGATCACTTTCTCTTCCGGCTGTAGCTGACACAAAAGGTGACCGTACGCGAGAGATTCGTGCGTGTGCAAGTCTGAGAAAAAAAAAAGAAAAAAAGAAAAGAAAGATCGATCGTGCATTCGCTGAGAAGAAACGTCCTGACAGATATCGTCTTGTCGACTTGTCTCTCGTTAAGGTCCACTTCACTCTGACCGCGAAGGAGAAACAAAAAGGAGACGTCCATTGGTTCGATGCATCGTTCGCGAGTTACGTATGCACGTACAGTTCTGATTTTCATTGGTCGCGGGCCATTTCTCATCGGTGCTTCGACAAGTGCGATGCGCGCTACGATAAATCTGCCTTCGCATTAGCGGAAAGATCGATCTAGAAACGGATGGGAAGAAATTGCTGACGCGAAGCACGATGGCCTGTAATAATGCTCAACGTCTCGACGATGTATGGATCATTGGTATCCTTTCTAATTTTCTTGCTAAAATTGATCAAATTAGGATTAAAGACTGTACTCGAGGATGTGCATACCTTATTCATAGCTGTAGGTCCGAACGCTTGAGCTTTCTCTACTCTCCTTTTGTTTTCAGGAACATTCTACGTTCAACCGTTATGCGGAAAAAAAATTTTGCGCTGCATTTTAACGCCTTCGAGCGTACCTCGATTCCGTTGGAAGTAACAATGCGCTATACGTCAACAGGGACCGCTTCAACGAACAACCCTGTTATAAAATTAACGCGAACCTGGTTGCAGCAAGTGCAATAACCTCAACTTCGTAGCAGCGAATGCAAAACTTCTACTCTCATCCTGCACTTTGGGTACAACTTCCTCGCGAAATTTCAAGAAGCGAACGTCTAGAAGGCATCGAACGCATCCTTTCCCGAACGTCGTTAAATCAATTCGTGCCAGAGGCAGACGTTCAACCGTGACAGCTGGCGTGAATCCTTGCGCTCGCCGACACTTGTAAACGTAGCTTTAAGGTTACCGAGGGGTGTAGACACGCTACGACAAAGTGGCCATGGTGTTCGCGGTGTAACGGCCGTGCGGTTACCGGTTTATCGCGCGAGAATGCCTCCACCAGGCGCGGATGCACACAATGAACAACCGGAGGCACGCAAACCGCCGCAAACGTTGGCCAACCCGAACGATTTTCCAACGTAAATTCAAGCCTGCAGGCAACGAACGACGCCGGCTGATTAATATTTCTAATTACCTATCTCGGCTTCTTCTCGCCTCGCTAGTCCTCGAGCCTGGCAATTAGCCTAGGTACCTCGTAAACGCCATAAATGATACCTTCTGTCTGACTCGTTTAATCCAGTTTCTGTTGCAAATGGACAGGGTTGATGGTTGGTTTCGAATTGATCGATGATTCACAACTTTGGTTCTTTGGGATGTGATTAAATTTTTTTCTCCTTTCCTCTCTCTCTTTTTTTTTTAGCCGATTAATTATTAACGAAATTTAAATAGATTTGTCTTCACAGAAATTCTAATCTCCCTTGGATTTCGATAGAACAGATTCTTTATATTCTTTAGGAAGGAAATAATTCTCAATGTCATTGATAAGAGTAATAACATCGAGCTAACCTGAACCTAATCTTTGCTCACCGCGAGCCGATACGATTTCTCATCGGGAAACGTCACGATTTCAACCGTTTCACTCGGTATCAGCACATTAAGCACGGAGAAGCTAATGAAGCACAGATAGCAGGAATACACTGGTAACGGCCGATTCGTCATTGATCATTCGCAGAAATTACAAGCCAAGGGGGTAGGAATTTCCGATCGATACGGCAGCTGGCTCGGGCGAGTGCTAGCTAGCCGGTTGATTAATAATCGTAAATAATCTTCCGAACCGAATCCCAGCTTTCTTGGTATCTTCATCTCATCCGTTCGTAATCGTTCACCCTCTCGAGCGCCGGTAATTAACGTTAAACGACGCTGAGGGTTCTGCCTACGTGGAATCGTTCTCCGCCGACCTACCAGCGGCCAACCGGCGATCGATCAACCCTTTTACCATCCTATTCCATGGTGACGCACAAGAACAACGCGAAAGCTTGAAAACTGGTAGTAGATCGTCGAGTCGGTCGCCGAGTCCGCCAATCGCCCACGCGGATCACTGGCACGCAGGCGAGCAGCCTAATCGATGCGTGTTCCCTGCGTAAGCCTCGCGACCGGCCTGATTAATAGTCGCAATTATTATCAAGCTTCCCTTCTACCTTCTCTTAAGACTTCTCGTTCCTGTTTCTGCCCGCGGAAGCCAGCTATCCCGATCGCCCCACCGTTCGTCGAGTCGAGCGTGACTCGTAACGAAAGTTTGTAATTAGCGTCGTATGGCGCTCGAAGGGAGCCGCGGATAATAAGGAACCGACCTGGAGTTCTCTATCCGTTGTTCGTTAGGATTCCTTTCTTTCGACGAAGGCCAGTCTGTGCCAACCTGAACGACGGACAACCCGATATTAGCCAGTGACTAACGGCCCATCGTAGACACCATAGATCGACGTATAATCGGCTTGGTAATAGAGCGATTCCTTTGCCGTCGTTCTCGACGACCACCCTGAGGTGTACGTTCTAGTAGATAGGCATATGTTGACGAACTTTATCTATCGAATTCCTCGACAGATAACGTTACTCGTTTATTAGTGCTTGATATTTATTTTGTTTCTCGCGAACGTGTGCAGGATGCTTCTGCGAAAACCGCAACGAGCGACGAAATTTCCAAACAGAGTAGAAAATTGGTTTTACGTTTGAATTTTCTGGTGGAAGTGGTTTTAACCGCGTTCGAAGGAGTTTGAAGTAGGTTGATTGTGACAATTTGTTGGTACAGTTTGAATGTTTATTTATCGAGGTATCGAGATCCCATTGTTTCGAGTTCTCGATTGTTCTATTGAAATTAGGTTGCTCGATTGTCGATAGAATTCTCGGCTAGGAAAGTTCGCTACTCTTTACCGAGCAGCGTTAGGTTGAAACGTCAGTGATCAGCTCGAGGCTCGATTCTTTCGAGAAGCAGAGGGTAAGGATGCGATCTCTAAGAGCAAACTTCGAGCAATCGAGGGAATTCTCGCTGAACGATTCGTTGAAAACCGTTCGTCGAACGTTTTTTCGCGGGCTTGATCGTTGAATGAATCGCGGAACGTCCCAGCAGAAAAGTTAAGTACCAGCTCGAGGAGAAAAAGTTCCAAGTACTCTTTAAAGGTAATCGATAAAGTAAGAAAACAGTCTGGTTGAACCATTGGCCGTGATTTACTCTTAGCTTCCTACTATTTTTTTTCCTTCTTTTTTTTCTACAACCGGGAACTTTTATAAAATATATATTCTAATAAAATGTTTGTAAAATTATCAAGAATACTTAATAGTTATTTTTACCGATCTTTGAGAAGATAAAAGATCCGACGTAAAAATATGGTCGATTCGAACCGGTCGAGTGACCAAAGGCAAGACAACCGATGACCCGACACAAATCTCCCCTACGAAGAATCTCATTGGCCAGGAAATTTGACAGCGAACAGACACTGCCACTCCCCGGTTAACATCTAATCGCATTAAATTGTTTCGCAGTCTGCCAATTGGTCACGTTCTGACCTCGTTCAATGTTCCGCCAGGGAGACTGGCGTTTAATTTCAGCTCGTCACCGATTAGATACCATGTAAATGCAGCTTTCCGCCGATGGCTGTTTGACTTTGAACTTTCTGTATCACCTTCGATCGAAATCGCGATACGCAACGATATGATTTAAGTCGATAGAAGTATACTTTCGTTGATAACGAACACCGGGTAGAACGTTTTGGCGTGGAAATTTTTAAACGCACACGATTTCGATGGAAAAGAATATTTTTCTCGACTCCGTTTGGAAGATCCTGTCGCTTTTCGATGGTGACTCTCGAAGTCTTTCGGTCAGATTTCCTTTTATTTTAGTTTGATTCTTTTTTTCTTTCGTCGCTTGGAAGTGTTAATGACGCTAATGCATCGACCTCGGCAAGAACGAACCTCTGACGCATCAATATTCATTAGCGCTTCGTTCCACCGGCCGAATAATTCTGCGTGGCCGCAGCCTAACCCACAAACCCACTGTGTACACGCGCGTCCATCGCGTGTGAACCCGACAAACGTTTCACAGGTTTCTTTCTCGAACGACGATTCACGCGATCCCCGTAGACACGTGTTTGCTCGCGAGTCTGGGCTACTTCTCTCAGGTAGAAAAGCGGCAGATATCTAGTACGACTTCACAGTTGGCGTAGAACCAACTCCGCTGTGCTATTAAACCCCGAACGATTTTGGATCACTTGTTGAAATACCGAAACACTTAACTCGTTGCAGGAAAAAGGTAAAATGCTAGAATATTTTTCACATCCTAGAATTTAAGCTTCGGCGGTCGCAATTGTCTACCACGCTAGAAACACCGAGAAGGCCCCGAAATCTTGAGGCATCGCGACAATCTTGACAGAGATAAGGGCTACCAAGTTGACCCTATTTGGCACACGGTCCTCCCGGTTTTTTAATTGATCAGCTGCTCGATCAAAAGGATCACCTCTGATTGGCATGTGAAGCGAACCTTATCGGTGATCGCTTGTACGCAAGGACACTCCGAAGGGTAGAAAGGTACGGTATCGGAGCTCTCAGCTTTGAAGTTGGAAACTGTAACGTTTGCGAAACGTCAGCATTCCGCTGAGTGAAACTAAAATTAAACACGAAAATAAAATTTCACATGTTTCGTGAGAAAATGCAAAATTTTTCGCGTGTTCCATGAGAAAACCCTAACCTTCCGACATCGCTGTTGGATTGCCCTCCATCGCGAGACCTTTTAACTCTCCAAACGTGACAGAACAATTTCCATCTCTTCAGGGACCCCGAGACACGAGATTTCGCAAGGTAGAACATTTTGTCACGCAATCGAAATTCGTCACACGAGGCTCCGTTACCCGGACCCCGAGATCTCTTAGCGTGAAGCGTGCAATATCAATTTATTGCTCAGCTCGAGTGAACTTTGCATTGCACGCGCCTCGATACGCGTTCCAGGAACGCACGCACGCCCGTGTGTGTTCACGCGACCACGCTTCGACAAAGGGGATCCGTTTCACGGCAAGATACTATTCATGCTGGCCGTCACGCCCACGCACCCGGCTTTTCTGTGCCCCGTGAAACTACCGGAATGCTGTAGCTTCGCGATCGCGACGCCAACGTCAGTCGATACGCTCAAACTGTCCCGTGCCGTGTTATTAAGCCGTTCGGCTGTCCGACGCCCAAAGGTCGGGCTAGATTATCGGGAACCGAGAGCAAACGGATATCAATGGCAGCTTTTGGTTTGCCAACAAACTTGGAAACTTACAAAATTTGAATACATCGGTACCGAACCGATACGACCGGAGAAAAATGAGTTACGATTAATATTTTCTTTTCAGAACGGAGCAAACTTGTTCCAACGATAACGAATGGATTTTGACAAGGAAATTTTTTAACGTTCATCGTTTCAATTTCGTAGCGTAATCGGATTCGAAAGTGGTAAAACTTTGTTACTCGTTCGACAAACATTTGCCTGGCGAAAAACGCCCAAAAACGACGCCTCCGGTTGTCTTATTAGAATTTCATCGGTCGAATTAGAATGCTCTGCCAGTCGTCTCGTTCGAATCCGCGTAACGAAGGTGACTCGTATTTCTGGGTTTTAAGCGGCCCCGCGATTAAATCGATATCGGTGTCGTTATCTAAATCGACGACTGGCTGGAACGCTCCCGAATCGGCCGGTACGAATTCCACGGCTGATAATACGATCGCTGGACCAACCGGTTGAATCGTATTCGACCTGCTCCGAAACGTGGTCCTTTCGCGAGGAGGCGAGAAACCGGGGCATAATCGACGCCGATTCTTTCCACCTTCGAAAATTTATCTCGACAGGTAATTCGGGAATCGCTGAAAATTCCTTAGGCCGGTTTCTCGAATGGACGACCGGTGTCGTCTACGCGATGCCGACTGTGGCGAATCAATTTTATGCAACTCGTTTACGAGCTCCTTACGAGCCGTCCACACGGACGGAATGGCGATTTCGGCGGAGTCGTGCTCGTAAAACGTTATGGCTGGTAATCCGAGGTTAACTCGGCAAAAACCACCGGGGATCCACCCTCTACTTGGTCCCCCGTCTCGCGTAGTTTCACTTCGTCATCCTTTTCTGGAGAACACGTTTCTCGCTGCGACCGATCGTTCGAAACGGAAGTTTCGCGCCAGGAAGTGCGAATCGGTGCCACGAATAGGGGGAACTGTTTAACGACTCGAGAAGCATACGATGTGGGTACAATTTTATGCTCTTTTAAGAGATGCTGGCGAAGAAAGAATTATCGGTGCTGTTTACGAATCTGATTTAACTACCCTTGAACATGTTTGCAAATTAAAAGCCTCATAGTTGTGTCGTTTATCGATGAGAACTGAACTTATCGCAACAATTTTTAGCAATACGGAACTTGTGCGGACGGAATAGCAGTTGGGGAAAATTTAATACCGTAGATAACAGTGGAATTTGTAGCGTTGTTTTGTCAGAACGGAATTATCGAAGTGTTTTTCGAGCAACAAGAATGTCTCGAAAGTCGAGTCGCAGCTGCAAACTTTCTTAAACCCTATAATGCATCCGCGAATCATTTCGCAAACTCGGATACAGAGAATACAGAGAATACAGAGAATACAGAGAAACTTTGGAAAGAGGGATCTTATTCCTTTGGCCGTGGTGGTGCCTCACCCTTCTTGTTTCAACTATTGCCAGAATCCTGCAGACGCAGACGCCGAGGAATTTAGGACGATGCTTTGCGTCACGAAAGATTGCGATGACGCAGATACTATATTCGGAGAACGGAAATACTTGGAGAACCACGCGAAAAGAAATTTTTTAACGCGCCTATTTAAACCTATTTAAACCTATTTAAACCTATCTAAACGATCGTTCGGGTTTGATCGAATCTATCGACAAATCCGATATGAAACGAGCAAAACGTGATTAATTTACGAGTCCAATTTATTTTAGCGTTCCTCGACTGTTAATAAGTCTGTTAATAAGTACATCGTACCCTGTTTTCTTGGGGAAATTTCATGAATATTTCATGGATCGGAGAAACTTTCGACTAGGTGTGTTTAAGCGGCCCCAACAGATTGCTGTACATCGCGTAAAACGTCCCGTTGCAAAATACACAGCGAGGAAGACCTCGAGCCGAGTGGAATTTCAGCGAAAAGACACATTATGCGCGACCTTAAAAGCCAAACGCGATTCTCGGAAGGACTATTTCGGCTCGTTTGTGAATTTAAACGCCAGCCTTGACTAGACCCGACCGAATTCCTTGCGAAGACTTGCGAAAAAGAAGCACGTACGCTACGCGTTCTTCGTTAATCGAAGATTAGAAGGAGGAACGCGCCGAGGAACAGACAAAAGGGGTTGGACGAGGAAGGTCCATCGAATGAATGGATCCGCCTTCGTTCGCAGTAATTTGTGCTCAAGCTCATTTGCATGCCAATTAATTGACCATGATTACGCGAGATTAATGACGCCACGCTTGCTGATGCCTCTATACATATATTTTCGTTGCGAATTAAAAATTATACCGTCGAAAAGGGTCTCGGGTTCGTGTTTCAAAATTTCATTCAGCGTTGCTATACATACTTGTCATTCGTTGCGAATACATAAGTTGAACGCGGTTAAAAAGAAAAGTGTACCAACTTTTTAAATTACTCTTCAACAGAAATTAATATTCGATGTATTTGAAATCGCGTTTCCAACGACAAAAGGAAAAAAGTCTCGAGCAGTCAATTTGACTTCACTTCGAAGAGCAAACAAGCGATAGCGAGTATACTAAAAACGCGACACAGATATCCGTTGTCTGAGCGGAAAGCACGATTATCGATGTACGTACTCGCGAACGATTGTACGACGGGACAATACACGGAAAAGAAAAGAAACTTCGCCTTTTCGGTCTTCCTTGACTTGCGTGCAGAAAAAAAAAGAGGAAAAAAAAAGAAAAGAAGAGTCCATCGAACGCTTTTCTCTCGCTGGCTGGCGTTTTGCCAGAGAAATTCGCCATTCGAGTCGTCCAATCAATCTGGCCACATGGAAAAGACGGAAAACCCATCTGGCCTCGATATATCGAGCACAGTTGCTCGACTATCGAAATTTCAACGAGCACGTACATAGGCGAACGTTATCGCGAGCACGCCACTTGTTTCAGCATTCGTCGCTATCTCTGCTTGATAATTAAAGTTGCCTGACATAGATACCGCTTTATCAGCAATACTTACGAACAATTATGGTTAAAACAACGCGATCGTTCTGTTCCCCCGAGTCGTGCAAATTTTTTTTTTTTTTTTTGTAATTACGGCGAAAGTGGGATAGTTCGACGAAGGTAATTCGTAGACAATTGGGGAAGTTTGAAAGTTCGCGGTGAACGAAGGGTATAGTACAAGTATCGTGCGTGTTTCTACGTGCAAACAATGCTGTATCTGTCTGCGAACCTTATCTACTTGCCTGCCTTTATCAATCCTCCCCTACCGTCTTATTTCATTCAAACAGAACTTATCTAGGAATTGCAATTTTTCCGCGACAGTTTAAGCAAATCAATATTCCACAGAAGTCATCGATGAGTTACGCTAAATATTTACGTGCTTGAAATAGGAATTAAAAATATCCACGGAACACGGGATTATTTTAATAAGTAATAGAATTCCATGTCCTTCCTGAATCGATTACGATAAGGTATTTAAAGCTGCTCGATAATTTAAATTTATCACTCGGAAAATCTATATCCGAGAATTAATCGATCAACGTATACGAATAGTACGTTCGAATTCGCCGCAAAGCAGAAAATTGATGCAAGCGGCAAATTTTATCCAGAATATCTACGGATCAGAAACCTCGGACACCGTCGTACAAGCCCTGGATACATAAGACGTCGTCGCGAACGTCAAGAATTCCTGGTCTTTGCGAGAGCTATATATAAAGGCTCGTGCACACTAATGCAATAAAACGACGAAGCCGATTCGAGCATTTGGAAAAACCTTTCAGAAACTTCTTAACCATCCAATTTCCTGCGACTACCAATTAAAAGTATCTCAACTATCTTTCAAAATACTTCTTCAGCTATTAAAGTAGTAATTTAATTCTCAAAGAAACTGGTACCCAATTTTTCTTTTTAAATCAACAAAATTATAAATGACATACCTACAGTATCGATTATCACAAATTTTCATCGCTTTTAAATTATTGTTTTTACAATTATTCAATAATTTCGAACGAAACGTCGGAGCACCAAGCCTCGAGCGTTCTCCACACCGCTGCAACCTCCGGTATTCCCTCGTGCCGGTGTGCACGAGCCCTAAGTCCGTCGCGCGGCGAATTTAGAACGCAACAAGAAGAAACCGCGTGCGCGCGGGCGACACGGCTAAGAAACGGAGGGAAAAAAAAGACCATGGAAGGAGGAAAAGAAACGTTGGACGGAACGCGGCGCAAGTACCTCATTGGTGGAACCGTGACCGTTCATCTTGCCGTCACCTCTGGTATCCCATTACCGGTCTGCGGCGAAACGCTCCAAGGATCGTTCACCTTCTCGCATCGGTTCTCGAAAATGGCGCATCTCACTTCGTCCGTCCTTCGCGTTTCCTTTGCCTTTCGTCCGTGTTGTTGCTTTGGCCACGGTGAACACGCAATTCGTACCTGGCGGACCACTCTCGATTTTCGTTAGGCTGGTCAACACCGGTCAAGGTCACGGCACGATCGACGCCGCTACTAATTTTGCCCGAGTGTCTTTGGGTTCGACGACCCTCTTGCCCATGCTTCTTTCGTTCGTCCCTTGTCCGCACACGACACGATTTCAGGAATTTTATCGGTAGATCGATCGGACTTTCGGTTATCGAGCCTCCGTGTGCTACTGGACACTGAAATCGTCTCTGTCAGACAGCTGCATCGATTTCTCGAGGAGGAGGATCGTGGATCTTTCAGCCCGGAACGTGTCACTTCACTTCACCGAGTACAAGAAGTTTTGTTTCGAGGTGTTACGAAAGTATATCGTGCTCGATTCATTTAGATGTTTCGAGTGTTTTCGATAGATCAATCAAACGAGAAGACACTTTGTTTCGTGGAAGGAGCTTAAACAAACGTACGGATGATGGTCGCAAGAATTTTAAGGTTGGTGTAAAGATAGAACGGTCACTGTTCAAGTTTCTATTCCACCGGTCGCGACAGATCGAAGGAACCGACGAATATGAATTTTTTCTATGGATCGAGCACCGACGACGAATCGATCTTTCCCACGTCCTTCGCGTTGGAGCGCTGTTCGCGGACTGGAGAGCTCCGCATCGCGCGTGCACGGAGCCCATCGCTATCGCCGCAGGTAGACACCCCACCAAATACACGGAGACCGGCAAGAAAATTTGTGGTCGAATCTTAACAACCCGCTGTTACACCGACGACGTTAAGAATTATATACGAGCACTTCCTGATTTATCGTCAGGCAACACCGTCGCGAATATATTTATTTCGTAATGTATAGACAGCGTGGCTTATTTATCGCGCGTTCGTTACCGCGGTGAAATAATTCACACTTCAGCGGCGCGTAATGCGCCCGATAGCCCGAACACGGGTAGAAAATTGGATTTTCGAGGAAGCTTGTTAACCCTTCGTTGCTCGTGCCTTATTTCGCGTCGGAACAAGCGTGTGTAGATTATAACGTATAAGCTCGAACCTTCCCTCTGTTAAATATGGCCCCTCTGTGGTTAATTGGAACACAAATTTCCGTTACCTAGATCCCTTCTATTATCCGCACGAATGGTAAGAATAAATATAAATGTATTACCGTCAAATTTAATCGATAACTAAGTCCAACTGAAATAGTTTTGAAAAAAAAAAAAAAAGAAAATGTCGTTTCAATATTCGAGGGTCAACGAACCAGCAGTGGAATTAAACTTTAGCGTGTTCCACGTTTAATGGAGCCAAGAAACGATCAACCAAGGGATAATTCCTTACATAATGGCAATAAATCAATGGCACAAGGATACGGACGAGCATGTCCTCGTAAATTCTACCTACTTTCGCGACACGCTCGCGACACGCTGCTCAATCACGGAGGTTATTAGTCATTAGCCGGTGTTGGCTAGCCGCTGAGTCAATGTCACGACATCGCGAGACGTTCTTTTAATTCGTCACCTTTATCCGCCGTCTCGTCTTACCACCTCTCGATCCTCGTCTTCGATCCGTTCCCTCTTCGTTTGATCAATAGCCCCGACCCCGCTCCGAATCCCGTTACAGCCCTCGCACGCGATCGCATCGATTTTCCTTCCGCGATTCCGAAACGTATGCGCATGGTTAAGAGGTGATTGCTCTTGAAAACGTAAGTGGAGAAAGACTTTACGGTATCAGACGTGTTTCCCTGGAAAAATTTTCTTCCAATATACGTGAATGAGAATTATGACCGATTCGTTGCGTCGAGATTATTTCGAGTGCTTCAATTTGAAGAGCAATTAAATTCGTTGCGACCGCAATTTTATTCAGAGCTCCAATTTAGGATCTTAATAGTATTCGCTAGGAATACACGCGGAAATTTCAATTTTCTTCTACATTTCCTTCGTACATTTCCTTTAATCAAATATCCCACAGTAGAATAAGACGATGTCGTACCAGACTTGTATTTTTCCCCAAAGTTCTAGTTGAATCAACCCGAGGCGCATCGTCTCGAAACTATTTCGAGTTCTCCAATTTCAAAAGTATTTATATTTAATTCAAAGAAGTGCTAATCAAGGCCTAAGCTCTAAGGATCTTAATGCCAATTCGGTAAGATAGCACGCAGAAATTCCAATTTTCTTATACACCTACTTCGTGCGTTCTCCTTAATCTCTGTTTCTTAAATCAACACCGGCCAACAATCCTGCATTCATCGCGAACAAGGGTATCAAGGTAGATCATATCCGAGCTGCTGATGATGCATCAGTTCTCGCAGCGCGCAACGTCGCGAACGAAAAATAAAGAGAAAGGAGATAAAGAGGATGTATCGGAGGTACACACAGCCAGCTTCCCTAGCTCTGTCCACGGAAACAATGGTGCACCGGCAATCCTGGACTGCTTCCTTTAGACTCTATTCTTTACTTTGAAAATTCCTTCTGGCTTCTCACCGTGAGCCACCCTCTGAATTTTCATAATCCCTCCTCCCGGAAACCTTTCCGCGTTCCGTGTCCTTCCTCTTCGTTACACGCCGGCTTCGCGCTCGTCGCAAAGGAACGCCAAGGAGCTTAATATCGATGTTGCACCTGGGCGCGTCTCGACGATCGAGCCGCGAAGAAAGAAGCAAGAAAACGGGGAGAAAGAAGAAGTAGAAGAAGAAGAAGAAGAAGGAAGAACTGGGACCAAACGTTACCCATCGTCTGGTTTCCCCGGTTCTTGCCAGCTGTTTACAATCTTGGAAGGCCGAGGTGGTGGTACACACCGTGCTAGCACCAGGTATGGTATCCACGGGTTTCGTACTTGGCGAGGACGAGATGTGACCACGGTTTACAACGGTGGACGGTCGATGCACCTCGCGACGTAGGTCGTTGCAAGTAAGCCTTTACCGAGTATCCCGGTGCTCAAAGGAGGCTCAGGCCACTAAAAGGGCTTGGTCGTTCGGCTTAGAGTTCTCGGGCTCCTCCCTCTTCCGAGCTACCAGTTCACCGCAAAGATGACCGTGCACGGGGAACAAGGACGCTCTCGGAAGTTCGCGAATCGGGACTATCGTGACACCGATTCTTGTACACACTTTGGAAACCGGCCACGGAGAAATTGGCAGGGGAGCGATGATCGGAAATTGGTGAACTTTGGCAACCGCCGATGGGCTGGTTTGTTAGGTAGCTTTGATGTTTGGAAGTCTAATAGCGCTCGAGAATTTCACGATGGTTTAGAACTAGTCGAGATAGCGAGGCACGAGTTCGAGTTTCGGTGGATTTAGCGAACGAAAGGCGTGCAAAGAAAGAAAGAGAAGAGTCGACGCGACCTTCGATGTCAAGGAAACATCTGGGTTCTCCATATTCGACGAACGATGTCGTTCGTTAGCTCGTCCCAGCGGTTCTCAGTCCCTGCTCTTGCGGGAATTCGAGGAGAAAAGGCGTTATGGTTTGCGCATACCGAAGCGTTTCTTATCCAGTTTCTTATTCGCGTAAACCGTAGTATTATAATGTTACAGAAGAGTCTGAACTGATATTCTCAACGGTGGGCTGTGCAACTTGGTACCGATAATAAAATCAATATCAACGGATCGCAGATGTACGCATTTTCTTGCGCGCTTAAAAAATTTCCTAATACTTTTGATGGTTCGAGCATAAAAAGAGCAACTTTGTTTCTTGGAGTTATTAATTCAACAAATTACATGGTACAGCTGTACGAAGGCTGACGTTCCACAATACCACGAACAGAGATTACGAGACGACTCGACCACGCGTCAACTCCTGGAAGGTGCCTCGAATTTCAAAACGTTCGAAACAAACGTGACCTACACGGAATTCTTTTATGGAACGAACGGACCGGTTACTTTTGTGACTCCGCGAAAGGGCAATAAGCGTTCGTGCCGAGACCCGTAAACTTTAATAAGCCTAAATCGGCAGGCGATTCAGGCGATCATAGAGCAGGAAGAAGATCGATGATTCGATAACTCGTAGGGTGGTGCGTATCTGATCGTAGATCTCCCATTAGCCTCGATGTTTCTACTCGTTAATATCGGGAAATGCCTTTCGAATCGCCAATTAGACTGAAATTGTAATCTTTCTCAACTCGGCCCGATCCAACTGGATATTCGAGTATACAAGCTAGCTTTGCACACCGATCGTGCCAATAATCCTTCCAATCGACCCTACCTAATTAAACTTAATACCTCCTTCCGTCTATCTGTCATTTTTTTCCTCGATGATCGAAATGTCATGCCAGACCCGATCGCTAATTGCCCGGTAACGGTGACAAGCTTTCGGCGAAAGTCACGCGCGAGGGACAAGACTATCGAGCGATGTAACGTATCTGTTAAATGTTAATCGTACGAAGATGTATAGGATTCCGTCCACTTTCACCGTGTGCTCGGCCCTGAACGGATCCAAACGGATCGAAACGGATCCAAACGGATCGAAACGGAACGGATTCTTCCACCGGTAATGGAACCTCTCCACCGTCGAAATAGACGTATCAAAGGGATCGGGGCCGACCGTTTTGTTCGCGGTGTGCCACAAAACCTTCGTAACAAACGACGTCTCGCCACTTAGAGAAGGAAGTCGTGCTCTCCTACTGTCTGTGGCACGTTCTCCTTCACGTCCAGCGTCCATCCTTTCTCGTTGCTCTTCGTGTCCGCGCGTATAACCGACCTACGAGTCGGTGTGCACATTCTAACCGTGTGTTCGCGAGAGTGTGACACGGGAGCACTTCAAGATACGAAGAAGGCAAGGTAAGGTAAGTAAGGCTCGTGCCCTGCCCGGTGACTGAACCCACACCGTGTGTTTCACACAACCAACCGACCCTGACTGGATCTATTCTCACACGAACGTGTACACAGATTCGCTGGAACCGTGTGTTCGCCGCATCGACGAAGACTTCGAGGAACCGAGAATCTCATCGAGCGGGCCCCATTGGTGGCGTGCTCGAATTAAGATGCATCTACTAAGTGGGATCTCTCTACGGCGTGGTTCTCGTTGATCGCTTCCGGTTTCGCGTGCCGAGACGCGTACACCCAGATACGCGTAGCTCGAAAAATTCCCGATGGATAGTCTCGATGGAGGCACGCTCGTTGGAGAACGTTTTGTTGAACGTGTTCGAGGCACGGCAGATTTGTTTGAGTACCAGGAAGTACGAGCCAGCACCGTCCTCGCTCGGGAGAGCCTCTTCGTGTACGAGGCGAAGGCTCTCCAGGTATCCACTCTGTCACAAAGTTTCCGAGAAGACGCGGCCCGATAGCGTACGGTAAATCGCGAGAAATAACGCGTGGACGACGATCTAATTGCCGCTTGTTCGGTTGAAATTGGGATGGCAAGATACGAGGATTAAGACACTTTGCTTACCTTGTCCTCGCAGGTCTTGTGACAGATGTATTTGCATACTGAAATAAAAAAGAAAAGAATCTTAATAATCTTTTGTTTTCTCTGTGCTTTCTTGGATGGTTTCTTAAAAAAGTAAAATTAAGAAACTAAAATTAAATGTTATCAATGTTAGTCGATGTACAGAGTGTTTTACAATACGTCGAGTTAGTTAAAAAAAATTCGTGAAAAAAATTATGAAACATCTTATATCATAAATTCCACGCAGAGATTAGATAACTTCGAATCGATCGATGTTCAAATCTCCCTCCATTTTTTTTACCATCACGGTCTTCCACGCCTTTTTACCGTACACAGCTCCGACAGAACTACCGACAGAACCCTTTCAGGCCACCGGAGCGAGCAACCCGTAGGGAATGAACTTATCGACTCACCTCTGCAACACGACGCCTGTTTGATCACCGCCTGATGGCACAAATGGCACGGACGCGGCTTGCGCAACTGCTTCGTCCGGAACACGTGACATTGCGGCTCAAAGTCGCTCTGAAAGCAATCCAAAGAAAGAAACACGGTTAATCGAATCGATCATTCTTCCTGTAAAAAAACACGACACAAATTTACAGTCGAAATTCGTCTCTCGCGACACACACACGTCTCCCATGTTTCTTTTTTTCGTGCAATTTTTATTTTTTTCACCGAGTTTAATTAGCGGATAAGTACCTCTTCACTGGTTAACTTCAACGAGGTCTAGACGGTCTAAATGAAGCGCCTGTTCAACGTTGCCTTCATCCCGGCAAAAAACTGCTTCCACTCGAAATTATTATTCATGAGCCAGCTGGTATTTGAAATTGAACGCTGCAAGAAGCTCGCCTCGAAGAAACTCGAAATACGTTAAAGTAGTCGCTCGAAAGGCAAAGAAAGAAGAATAAGAAGTTTCACCAGCTTTCTTGCCTCGGAACCAAGCGTAATTGTTGTCTCTCGCCGTTTCAACTCGACACTCAATCTGTTAACAGCGCATAAGCGAATGCACCGCGCTATGCTAAGAGGCGGTTCGCAAAGTTATGCGCAAATAAGCGCCCGGAGCGTTTGAGATCTCGCGATGCGCGGGTTCCGATTACAAACACGCAACACTCGCTTCTTCCCTGGGAAGCGGATACCTCGGGCTTTCACCCGCTTCTCGTCGTCGATCGATCGGTGGATTCGCGGAAAACAATCTATGGATGTGAGCCAAATTTTGCGTACCGCAACGTCGTCTGGCTGCGACGGCTGTTTGACGATTCTTCTCGCAAACGACGGATAAATTCAATCGGCTTTCAGGGGAATCCGATCGTGACTGCCGATACCGCGACGAAGAAGAACCGACCGTGCATTTCCATGGATTGTTCGCCATTCATTTCGATCGCTTCTTCGATCGTTAAGTGGCTCCGCGGATGGCGGTCCGCGGTGGAATGTGCGTAAGGAGAATAGGAACGACTTAGTCAGACAGACTTCAACAATTTAAGCGCGTTTCACGAATCGTCAATGGATTTGTGTGTTTCGAGTGTTATGCTTGGAAAATTATTATATTTTATGCGTTAAAAAATTAATAAACGATTTTTATAAATACGAATACGGATTGTTCGATATATTAACATAGTATCCTACAGTTTTTAAGGGAAAGTTGGTCAATCCGATTATTTCTGGTAATAGCGAACTGTTCAAAATTTTTTTTCTTCTCAACTATCGTTTTTATTAAATTTCCAAAATCGCTTTCAAACCGTTCCTACGATTTATTTTATCCAATTTTTTCGAAAGTTTTAATACAATTCTTTAAGTATAAATGTACCTAATTTAAAATGAAATGTGAGTTAAACGTAAGAAAGGTTCTTCACGGGTTGATAAAACCTAAATTTACAAGCACTCTGGAAAGCAACGAGTTTCCATCGTTCCTTCTATCGATTACCAAGGAACGATAATTACGGAAAATATTTCTGTGTCATTGGTATCACGCAGCCTGCAATTAACCCAATACCGTACCACACGCAACATCGGCCTAGCATTCCACGCACATTCCCATGCTTTCCTTATCGTGGAAAACCTTCTACTCGTTCGTTTATCGATCGTCGTCTTTACGTCCAATTCGTCGACTATTCGATTCGAGTTTCGAGACAATAGCTGTGTTTCTCGAAACGTTAACGTGATAACGCCTGCCAAACTTGCCGATAATACTTCTCAATGAAAACTAAACGTTATATCACGGTTTACTGTTCGCTTTATCGTCGCAAAGTTTGCCATGGCCGCCATAGTTGCGTCGGCATCGAGGCCGCCGACATAGATTGTAAAATACAGAGCCATTAAGAGACCGTAATATTTCGTAATTATCAGTTCTATCGGCTAGCAGCGAGTCGCCGGTTGAATTATTGTGACTGGACAAATGCGTTCGCCAAAGCACGGAGGCGGAAGAACGAGCTTCCTTATTGGTTACTGTATGCAAAAGCTCGCTGCGTTCGCTGTCATCGTAAACGTAGTCACGTAGCTTCCATTCTTCTTCGCGTTCCTCTCGTTCTGTTCTTCTTTTTTATTATTATTATTTTTTTTTTTACTTTTATACGGAACAATGAATCGTGTTTCCGTATCAGATCGCTCGGGTGATGTACACCCGTGCATTTGTCGAAATCGTTCCTTGGATCCTGCGTTTGATCTTTACAATATTACTGGTCGATCGTATACGTCTCGAAATATTCACGATAAATTTTGTAACTTTGATTGCTCGATTCTTTGCTTCGTAGTAAAAGTGGTCACATGTTAATTGGTTTGACGATTAATCAAAGAGACCAAAGGTCAATTTCGACTCCGTTTCAAGCATAATAAAATATGATTAATTAAGATGCAAATTACCTAGCCGATTGAATAATTCCGTTCGTTATCCAATTAACTCATCTTTGACAAAAATCACGTAAGATTTCTCTGATCGGTTAATAATTGATGTACTTTGAAATCTTGACGCTACTTAATTTTACTCTTCCTGTTGGTAACGATGATTTATCAACGGAACGTACCGTTCAGCCTCGACGATAAAAACAATACGCTCTTTCCCGTCGATGTACAATTTCACGGTAACTTAATTCCATCTCGCCGACGTTGCACGGTGATTGTACACGTATCTTGGTAACTAATTGCTGGATTCATTAGCGAGACTGACCTTTGATGCTCGCGAATACCCGTCACCATTGATCACGTACGATTAATTGATCTTTAATCTTCGAGAAAATCCATTGAAATCTTTCGATCGTCGGTTTCTTACCGGTTAATCAGTCAAACTTTTTTCTCCTTCGCCTTTCTCTTGGAATATTCTCTTGCAACGTCGTGGTCGAGGTCACTGCTGACCCGTGCACCATATTTTTTCTCCCCCAACACGGTTTGAAACGCAATAATGTTTGCCGTCTGAAGTTTAGGCACGCGAACCGATTACGCTGCGACAGAACGAGGCTGGAATTTTATGCGATCCCCGAGGTGAGAAGGGATTTCGTAGGGAATACAGAGGGTAAGCGACTACCTGGAATTTTAATAGATCTTTGCACCATCGCGAACACGTTGCTTGTTTATAAAAATCGAAGACGAATTCAAGGAGTCGAAAGTTAGGGGAGAAACTCATTTCGAGGACTTTGGATGTCTTCCTTCTCGGAAAATTAATAGAAAAATGACAAGGAGATACTTGAAAAACTTGTTGTGAAAAAGTATTTCTTTTTTTTTCGCCAAATAATTCACGGAGCGAATGATCTCTTGTTCCAAAATGCCACGTCAAAACGAAAGAATTGCAATTTAAAAAACACCGAAACAAACAACCCCATGCAGCTCTGAATGTCCAACGGACCTCGCCTGGTCCAGTTCGCTTTTGCTAAAAATTAAATTCCGTGGACGCGCATGGCAAAGGGAAAGCCGAAAAACGCGATGGAAGCTAGCACGGTTCCACGCGAGCGAGCGTAACGAACATCGGTAGCGTTTAGCCTGGGTGTACGCGACTCTGGTAAAGGAAGATATCGCGTTGCTCTACACAGAGCAGCCGATACAGATCAAGGGCCAGCGAAACAGAGGAAGACAATAAACGAAGAGAAATAGATCCACCTCAATTTCCAGCACAGTTGTTAATTAACGGAACGCTAGACTCGCGTGCTCGTGGGCGTGGAACCGACGCAGAGAGGCATACGCTCCAACTATGCACTGGATCAAGTCGAACGGGTTCAAAGTTCTGCAAGGGACCGAGTCGAGTGGAATCAAGTGCGTTCCTCTCTCGGGACGACGCGATCGTCTCTGGCTCGTATTCGCGAGCGGTTTCTGCTACGAACGCGTTCGAGAAGATGAGAAAGGAGCGTCGGTCGCTAGCTCGAAGGAAGGACGAGTGCTGGAACAGAGCAGGCTTTGTCGGGTTCTGTTTGCGCTTTGAGTCGGTACACTTCGGCTCGCATTAACCGCGCGTAGATACAAACAGAGACACTAAGGCCGAGTGCACGCTCGCTCTTTCGCACGCGCTTCTCCCTGTCCGCCTTTCAGTCTGCCTCTCAAAGAGATGTTTTTATCCATCCACTAGAGGAGCCAGATACTCCGACTTCGTTCAATGATGCACGTGAAACGCACTGGGTTCCACGAGACATTGTCAGTGGAGCAAATCGTCTCCGTTGGGTGCTGGTAATGACGTCTGGGTGAAGGTCTGGGAGTTGGGGATGGTTCTTTGTCTGGCTGGAGACGCGGTGAGCTTCCATAGATATAATTGAGTTCTGAATACCATTGGATGTTAAATAGAACTAGAATACGAATTAACCAAAGGCTTTTTAAACGGGGTATAAAAATGAAACGTTATTTCTGGTGAAATAAAATCGACGCGATCGTTCGCGCCCGATGATTCAGACCGAAGGAAAGAAGGGAAAAGAAAAGAAGACGGGTACAGAAACGGAGCGCCATAGATCTCGTAACAAAGCACTATAAAAGTTGCGATAGCTCCAAATACCCGAGGTTCACAGGAACAGGAACAGGCCATAAATACAAATTTATCGTCGCGGAAAAAGGAGAACGAGCGCGTCGCGAAGTCATTACAAGGAAACCACTATCGATGAATCGTGAATAGGAGATGCATACAGAGCGAAGAAAGAGGAGGAAGAAGAAGAAGAATAAGAAGCCTGTGCGAGCCAGTTGATCGAGTTGAAATACGATTTACCGGGGTGGTCTAACCGCGATAGAAACGACGCGAAGAGAAAAGAAGAATATAAACGAGGCTAATGCCTTCAATGACAACATCTTTGCGCGGATGATAGAGCGTGCATAGGGAGAGGCTTGTATCCTCGAACGTCGATGTGTGGACGGTGGCTTTAAATCCAGCGTACTTCCTCGAAAACATCTCTACGATCGCGTTACTCCGCTTGAAAGTCGTGCGTGTAACGGAGCGGCATGAGCATCGGGAAACGTTGAAGAAGAAGAAAGGAAGAGGCGATGAATTATCGAGGCAAGCATTCAGGACAGCGAGACTAACAGTGTGCTCTAACAAACTGCAGAAACGTATGCTTTGCATCAGCTTCGAGCATCCCGTATTATCGCGTCAAAAAGAATTCTAGATCCGTGTTTGAGCAGCGTGGTAATTTAATGAAACACGAATCGCGCGAGTCTGTCACGCGAGGGGGAACTTACGGGGGTTCTGTAGCGTCACGCCAGAAAAATCACAGATGCGCTTGTTTCCAGGAAATCCTTAAATTTTCACCAATTTTGAATTCCACGCGCATTCCGATCGTTAGTAACATCGAACACGGTGTCCCAGCTTTTCCACCCAACGTTCGAACGTTCGAACGTTCGCAAATCTCAGCTTCCATATCGTGCGATTTATAAGCGACGGAGAACGATCCAAGTCTCGTAAGCGTCGATCCCACAAAATTTACCGGCAAATTTTGACGCGTGCTCCCGATCGTTGTCGAGAATTTCCTGTGTTCCAACTTCGAATGGAAATTTATTCGTGCCCCGTTCAGCGCGAATAAATTTTCGGCTCTCGTTTGCACGTGTACCAATGCTCCTTTTCGTCGATCGAGCAGACACGACCTCTCGCCGTCGAAATATCGTCTCTCTCCTTCGGTTTCGGTACCCTTTCCGCCACGGATTCATCGTGCCGTTGGCACCAGGGATTACCAATCAGGGCCGTACCCATCTCTCGCTCCTCCTTCCACTTTTATTTTTGCTCTCTCGTGCTTTTTATTCGCACGTCGCGCTCGGAATGCCGATGCTCCGGCCCGCGACTCCGACTTTTGTGAGTTATAGTTCTCCGCTCGCAGCCAAAACTGCAACGATTCAGCACGGCTACGTGCTCGCTTCGTAGAATGCTTGCGGGGAAAAATTTGAACGGACGGACCGCTTTCGAACAGATACCGCGATACTCTGTTTTCTGCGGGAGCTCACGTTTGGAAAGGAGCGAGAATTTCGGGTGGAAAACTGTGGTTGCGGTCAGTACCAGTTCCGTGCGATGTGTTTCGCAAGCTTCGAATGTTTAAAGAGATCTTCGAAGCGAGATGAGCTTTGTTTTAAATCGTACGATGGGTAATGGAACAGGTATCACGAGAAGCGCAAAAACACGTAGACATCGAAGCTAAGGAATTTAAAGCACGACATTAACATAATCCGGCACCTTGAACACACGTATCAAACGGAAAAGCCATTCGAGCTAACCGATGATTTATCCACCTCCCATCAGGAGATCGGAATCCATATAAAAGCAGCAACTTCTCTATCAATCATCGTTCCTTCTCGATCCTTCGATGCAGAAGAATCACGAATAGAAACGATTTCTCTCGTCACGAAAAAGACCACCGTTAACGTTGCTTCCTACCAGCGGTATCCTCCTCTCTCTTCTTCTCTCTTCAAGTACGATTAAAATCTTCTCTTACGCGAACAGACATTTTTTCCCCTGTCGGCCACGATGCAACCGGAGATATTATTGACAGTGAGACTCGAATTGCAAGCAGCCGGAGGATCGTGCATCTACGTGCCTAGGCGAGGGTAGATCTTGTTGAAAGATCCAGATACACGCCGATAACAGAGCAACGGTGTACTTGACACACCGCGTGAGATTACGTTGCACGTGCAACACGGACGCCCCGTGGACGATTCAGCATCGCGAATAAAACGCGGAATGACGAGGAACTGCCGGTGCTCTATCTTCTTGCACCACCGTCCAACCGGTTCCATCACGGTCACATTTTAGCGTGGGAGTGATCGTGATCATCGCGAATTGAATACACGTGTGTCAACGACTCCTTGTCAGTCACGTACTTGTTAAAAATTGCGCGAGAAAACTTCTGGAGAACGATGAAGCGGGCAATTCTTCGAAAGCTTAGCGCTGATTCTTGAGAAGGATCGTTCTTTTTTTTTTCGTCGTTAGAAGAAACGCGTTAGAACTCGCAGCGCGAACGCTCGAATTAAACTACTTTCTTCCCGACTCGCAGACCGAACAGCCAATCGTTCAAAGTCACTCGAACACGCGGTCGTGGCGGTAAGATAAGCCTTGACATCGCCTCGCTTCCTCTCCTGCTATCGTGTGCTTTTTCTTCGCCACGATCGGACTGTTACGGTACCAATGTGTTCGTCATTCGTCACTGCGAACTGTGAGAAACACCCGAATCGGTGCCGGAAGTCTCTCGCTGGCGACAAAGAAGGTCGAGGATTTCGCAATACTTTGACATTGGAAAAATAGATAATCTCTTTGCTATAGAATTTTGCTTTTTGGACCGTGCAAGTCTTCCTTCTTTCTCGTGCTAAATCTCCGATCCATCGTTCTTTCATATTTTCTCCAATTTCTTTGATTAAAAATCCGCATTTCTTGAGAAAAATACTGAAACTGTTTCTTAATAAATAATCAACCGGAACGCGACAAGTATTACGAGCACGCGAAACCTATTTCATCATCGCTATCGGTGCCATAACGCCGATAGCGGCATGACCCGTGTGAAAGATCAAGAAAAAAGAAGCTCACAGACGGAGTATTCGCAGTCCGAGGCAGAAAGTAAATCGAGTAAAGCCATTGTTCGTCTTTGAACGAGGCGGAACAGAGCGAGGAAGATTCCTCGCTTCGAAACTATTACTCGATTTGCCCGTAATCCCATCTGGAAGCGGTCCGGATTTGCCGGACGCGGTTTTACCTAACGATGACAAACGGGCCAGGATTATTTGGCCAATTGTGATTTCCCTGGCCACCGATATACCTCAGAGCTCTCTGGTTATCCGAACGGAATGAACGGGGCCAATAAGCCAGCGTTCACGGGCACGTTGAAAAATGGCGGACGTTGTGCGCGAAAGCAACGGCCAACTCCTAAATCTCGACCCGTGAAATCCGGCGTTACACGTTCTGCCTCTTTGCACCGGTGCATATTTCTAATACGCGAAAGAGTTCACGGTACCGCGGTATAGTAACAGCGAGTATATAAATTCGCTGTTATTACGACCCGTTCTTCCCTGGCCTTTATCGAGGCAAATGCGAATTTATCATGCGTCGCGAATCAAACGAGCCGGATACATAAAATTTCGCCCCAGTGGTCCTGTGGAAAGGGAAACCATGGAGGATCGCGATGGTCGTTTGCGCTTTAAATTTATGTTTGGACGACAACGGAGCTCGATTTAAAGAGAAATAAAAAAAAAAAAATTGTAAATTTTTTACAGTACATTTGGTGGATAAAATAGATTCATTTTATCTATTTTAGCTTCCTAACTTACAACGGAACATAGACGTCACGGTACATCATAAAGATTTAGAAACGAATATATTACATTTCTTTCTTCGATCGATTTGAAACGAAACAACTTTACAACGATCAGGACTAATATTCTTTCTGTCGCTGTCTATTGCCTTCAAACTTTCCACTATCCCTAAATGGTAGTAGAAAAACGCCGTAAAGAAAAAGACGCCGCGGCACACGTGTCCTCGCGCAGGGCGTGCGCGGTTACTTGGAAACATCATAATCCTACTTCGACTACGCGCATATGGGAGGAAGGTTGCGTATAAATCTTCGGCTAACCCTTCGTTACAGACGCCCTCGACGTCATCTTGGAATTTATCCATGAACGTGCTGACGACGATACGACGCGGTTCCAGACGTCGTTCCACGCTCGAACAAAGACAGTGCCGCGTTCTCTGCGGTGTCCAATAAGTCGTTTGTTTCAGAAATGCTCATAATTTTTCTGGCACCGCCCCTCTGACTTGCAGCAGCTCGCGAGAAGGGTCATCTACGATATATTTAGATATTTTTAGTGCGATTGAAGCCAAGAAAATCTTGCTAAGACTGTGTTCGACAAACCATCGAGCTGTTAAAAAAATTTCAAACATATTTTTCAATTTTCTTTTTTCGTCGTCTAAAAACCGTTGAATTTTTTTTCCAAACTAGACCGCGGTTGGCTAAAGATAAGAGAAAATAATCATCAAGAGACCTATGCTTTTTTTTCTAACTTTTTTCAATTGGAAATCACCTATTAAGATAATTGTGTCAGATATAAAGATGATTTACCATGTTACATCACGAGGTTCGAAAAAAGCCTCGATAAAACGGGTAACAGTTTCCATTTCACTCGTGAACGAGACCCGGGATGGATTAAATCGAGAGTTTCGTTCACGAGGCCTGGCAAAAGGAGAAAAAAAGGGAGGAATAAACCAGCGGCTCGTAAGATTTCCGCTTTTTATACGCCGTCAAAGGCCACGCAAAGAACAATACGGTGTTCTGTAAAACGTAACGAATGAAATCGGTTGCAACGCTTGAACACGGGCTGCTATAAATTGAATAGAAGTTCTTGCTCCGATTTCTTTTCACTCGTGATCACGATAAATCGTAAACGAGACCTTTCAAGGCGAACTCTCTCGTTTCTTCCATCGATTTCCGCATTTCTTGCAATTAAAGCATTCATTTCGTTACGGGGGCACGTTGTTTCCCGTGCGATTCGTGTTCTCCTTTATTTCTCAGCAGCGACAATCGAGTACGGCGCTTATTTCTTCCTACTCTTTGGTCGAGTGCCACTTCAAGGGACGCGTTATTCACGGCCCCAAAGAGAAAGAAACGCTTTATGATTCTCGTCTCGTCGTTGGCCCTTGTGTCTTCCGGGGTCCCAGGCGGCCGCTCCACTTCCCCAGTTTTCACATGAAACGTTCTCCGAGTACTTGGCAAACGCTCGTGACCGACAGGCGAAACAGCTGTTCCATTGGATAACGACTGCACAAGCGTTATTCGACCGCCGTGTTATTACAGTCAAACGATTTCGATCCTGCTCGCGTGATCCACCATTACCAGCTTGGTTCTCGAGCTTTTCACGGGACAGTGCGAAGTAAACGACTTCCTAGTAAATTGCCAGGCAATTTTGCTTGATAAACGACGTACTAAGTCGGACGAATTTTTTAAACAGATACTTTATGGACACTGTGTGGATACGGTGTGCAAATAAATGGTAAAAGNTTAAGCGCGTTTCACGAATCGTCAATGGATTTGTGTGTTTCGAGTGTTATGCTTGGAAAATTATTATATTTTATGCGTTAAAAAATTAATAAACGATTTTTATAAATACCAATACGGATTGTTCGATATATTAACATAGTATCCTACAGTTTTTAAGGGAAAGTTGGTCAATCCGATTATTTCTGTTAATAGCGAACTGTTCAAAATTTTTTTTCTTCTCAACTATCGTTTTTATTAAATTTCCAAAATCGCTTTCAAACCGTTTCTACGATTTATTTTATCCAATTTTTANTTTGCTTGATAAACGACGTACTAAGTCGGACGAATTTTTTAAACAGATACTTTATGGACACTGTGTGGATACGGTGTGCAAATAAATGGTAAAAGAATTTTTTTTCTTAACGTGCTTCTTTTTTAATTGAGATATTTTGGCCTTTGAGATTAAATGAAACAACTTTTTCCATCATAGGAGCGTGGAAATATTTTTTTACGAAGGTAAACTCACGTTTCCCTTTTTCTTTCTTTCAGATCTGCTTAACGAGAGCTGTAAAATAAACGAAACGAGCTCGAGATTCTAATCGTAACAGAGCTACATGTGTAATTTGTGCCGCGATACGAAAATAATACACCATGGACTTACAATTAAGTAACATTGGCATCGTAATTACTTATCGTTAATTAAATCAGCCTCAACGTTATCTTCAACGGGCCCTCGTATGTTTCACAACCCCTTCAACGATGAGTGCCTCTTTGCTCGTGCAGACTAGATCCATCTAGTTCTAAAGTGCGAGCAAGCTGCACCAGATCTTGTAATCAGGCAATATACACTCGTAAAATCATGAGATGGTACACAACAAGTCATCGTATCCGTTTCAGCGACGTTGCTGGCGATCTCGTCGAGTAAAACGTTGCTTTTAAAACGTACCTCCAATGTATTTAAATAGCGATAATAAAATTTGGTATCTTGCTTCGCGTCGAAAACATTATTACCATCTATAATTTCAGGCACAATTTATCGACTTCTAGCTTTCCTGTAGTCACGTTTAGTCAAACGTTCTCTCAAGTTTCCTTTATTATCGGTTACCCGAGTTTCAATCCCTTTCTCGTAAAATCGTTCCGGCTACACGGGATTAGAGCAGTTCTTGAGTAAATACTAGCCAGACATTCCACACCTTTAGCCACCTCGATTTTTCCCGCTGTCAATAAGATCGAAGGCCCGCAGCGAATTTATCCGTGCACGGGTTCCGCGCGATAAACGTCGACGCGATAGGATTAAAATAATTTTCGATCTAACAGCGTAAGAATGTCCCGGCTTGCGCCACATAACAAAAGTGGGATAATGACAGAGTAAAGCGCCATGGTCGGGGAATGATTTGAATTTTCCCAAGCAACTCTTACGCAATATCGCCGACGAAACGAGCGGGTTCGATGCTTTTAACCAAAGAGACTTATTTTATCCGGTTGAAACAGTGTTCTTAAGCTTTCAGGTAATGATCCGTGTCTCGACCAATCGTGGTAAAAAAAAAAAATACCAAGGTAAAAAGAAAAAAAAAGAAGAATGAAAAAAGAAAAAGAAAGTGGAAAACTGATGGCGGTGTTCGAAATGGAGGCAAATCGAGCGTGCTGCGACGCGAGTATTTTCACGTTGACGGGATTACGGTTGAGCGTAGATAACGGAACTGGGACGTGACAAAGAGGATCAACGATCTTCTACATCCCCCTTCTTCAATTCCCTCCGATCTTCTTCTTTTTTCGCAATTAACGATTGTTTTATTGCATCTAGATCTGCTGGTCGAAACGTCACACTGTCGACCGACCGTGGCGTGTAATGCAATTTGACGCGATTACTTTTCTCCTGTTCCCCCTTGGCACTTTCTTTCCCTGGCGGTGTGTATCTACGCGTTGTACACCGCCGTGCACGGTGTTTAAGTCAATTGGACACGCCTCGAGGTTTGACGCGGACAGACAGCGAGAGAGAGGACGTTTCGAAGTGGACTAGAGAGAGCAATCTGGGCTTGTTCGATTTCACCGATCGTTCTGGATTATTTCTTAGTAAAAATAAATAAATAAATAAATAAATAAATAAATAAAGAAGAAAAAAAATGGAAAAGAGAAAAAAAGAAAAGAACGAGGAACGTATCAAGACTGTCGACGTGCTAGGATACGAGATGCGTGGCGTGAAACGTGCTAAAGCGAACCGAAGTCAAGAACTGCGCGTTAGATCTCGATTAATTGCCACGGTACATCGTCGAGCTAGGATCCTAGATATGTTGCGCTTCCTGTCGGTACACAGAATCGGTTTCAAGAGAGAGAGAAGTGGAATAGTCGAGGCATGTTCTTGCGAAGAGTTTCTTGCGTGAGTCACAAGTGTGTTGCGCGAAACCTACTGCGGCGAGGAAATTGAGCTCGATCTTGATTGATCGCACTGGAATCATCTCGAATATATAACTCGTTGTACCTTTCATAGAATTTGAACGCGACGCGTTTCAAGGTTCGATAAACTTGCCACGGACAGCTGTCGTGATCTTTCGATTCATCGAAACCGCCCGCGATCATTCAGAAAACGATTCACGTACGCACCTATGGGTTACTCACGTCGCCACGTGGCTCGCAAGACATACCAATCAGGATCGATGAAGCTACGCATCTGTCGAGAGATCGTTTCGCATAGTTGCACACACGGATAAGGGTTACGCAACGCCCACGCACATTGTGCTGGCTATTTTCGATGCGTCCGACGTATGCTCAAGTTTTTAATCGATCCCAAGCAGCGTAGCTCAAGATTAATTAACGATTAATGCGATCCAATTGAGCGAGCTCTTAGAGATTTATTGGGATACGCGATTCGTTCGTTTTAATATTTTAACGAGTTAATCGTTCGTATTAAATTGAAATAAATGACTCACCATCGATAAAATCTTCTGATTTCTCTCTTTAAGAAAGTCTGGATAATTTTAAAGATCGATTTTTGAGGTGTTATTATTACAAAATGTATAACAAGCATCGAACCATAAAAATCGATGATACCTCTGAAAGCTGCGTTCGATGGGAGGTTAATTTGCTGCTTCTCTCTGCGTTTATCCATGGTAAATCGTAAGTCAGACCGTCGTGACGTACCTATGCTGGTCGGTCAGTTATGCAACGTAATAATACTTGCGTTCCGTGTAATTGCAGTGTCCCATATTCCGACCCACCGCCTTCTTTTCCATCGCCGCCTCTTTCTTTGCGAGTACGATTGTGAATTATTGAAACGAAGATTCTGCGAGAAATCTAGCATCGAGCTCTTTCAATTAAGACATCGAAGAAAACTATTTCTTTGGCGTTAAAATATTAATCAGTCTTTTCAACGACTCTTTAATAAAAATGAATAAGTTTTGTTTTTTACGAAACAACTCTTAAAAAAATTCATCCCCTTTCAGTTTTGCTCACTTTTTAATTATTCTTTTTTTCATCTTTTTCTTTTTTAATAAAATACGAAGGCCTGAAGTTCGATAAAAAAATTTATAATCCCTCTTATATACTTCTCGCTAAACCGTAAACTCATAAATTCTGAAATCGTAGCGCTGCTTTAACCAGACGTTTATGGGCACAGTACTCCGACAAGTTTTACGCGAACTGGCTAATTGAATTGAAGAGCTCAGCCACGACGGTTGAAATTGAGAAATACACCGCTGCCAGTCACGAACAGGCTCTACACAACTAGTCACGACCTCGTAACTATTTCGTTGGGCCGATGGTGTCGGCTTGTACGCCGCGTTCTCGTTGTTCCAGCTAATTGGTACAAATTAAAAGTGGGTCGATTCCACTGTGATCCACGCGAACAGTCGGATAAACCAAGGTTCAAGGACCTTTGGATGCTTCGAGATACCGAATACATGCTGAATAGATACTGAATTGATGCTCGTTGTCATGAACTGTTCCATGTGCACGCGTGCACGGTCACGGGAATCCCTAACGGAGTTGCGACGATATTGATTGTCGTTCATAAATCAGCGATTTAAACGCCACCGACGAAGTCGACTTTGGTAATGGTTATTGCCATGAATTTCTCACGGAACGAACAATAACGGGGCAGAGTGAAATATCGAAGATGCATCGATAACCGCGAAACGACTAAGCGAATTAACCACCGAGTCGCTTTTCGACGAACGACGATTGAAACAGGAGGAATCGATTAAAACCTCTTCCGTATTGGACGTTCGTAAAACGTTTTTGATTACCTTTAATGAATGAAATTTATAACTCTGTGGGTGTACTTATACGAATAGTCCTTGCCATTCAATTATTCTGCGAATCGATCAACGATTTTAACAACCGTGCAATTTGCTTCAATGGAAGCTTTACGAGTTTCCTTCTTTATTTTATAAAATAATCTTTGAAACTTGTTTGCAGGCAAACGATTCGGTATAAACGCGAATGGACACAGTTAACGACGGACGATCTGATATTATTGATCATCCAGCGAATATCCGACCCCGTAGCTTTGGTTCGGCGTAAATCGGCTTGTCGCACGATAATGATTGACAGAACGGCACGACCACTGCACAATTTTAGGCGTAGCATCAGCATCGACCGCTCGTAATTCGACTTGTTAAGCGGATCCATTAAGGAGACACGGGTGACTTCGGCATCGTCATCGTTTCTTTCAGAGGAATGTGTTCCAAGTCGATCCATATACGGACTGTCGGTTATTATGAGTAACGTATTTGAATAAAAGCGACGATAATAAATGAAAAGGTCTAAATCTATACTACTTTGCATTCAATTTTCCTACCATTTCCATGACCCACGAGTTTCGAACACCAGAAGCCTCGTTCTTTTGACTACCATTAGTGGGATTGAACCGGAGAAGAAAGAGCATTGTGCGTTTCGGTATGCTCAGTACTATACCGTCTACGTAACTATTTTTTTTTTTATAATGACGAACCAACCTTTACCTTTTTGTACATTTTTTTGTTACAGGTATCTGCATAAAATAATCTACAAGTTCTGACTGAACAAAAAAATTCGAAACGATACCAAAATGAAGGAAACATTGCAAAATGTTTTTCGTGTAAATGACTTCAAAGAATATGAACGTACCATTCTTTCACCCTTCTTGCAACAAATTTTCTCAAGACCTCAAAGATCGGAGCACAAACGAACCAACCCACGGTTAATCGTCGAAAGATCGAGCTCGCCTTTAAAGTCACGCAACGTCTTCTCGGAGAACCGTTCCCCGACGATTCTTCAGGGATACGTTTCCGGCATTATTAGCGCCACGTGGACTCGCAGGCCAGCCGTTCTTCGACCGGGATATTATGTGTTTGGCTGAAGATAATTAGCTCTCGAACGGAAGATTAGCGAGCCAGTCCTCTAAGAGCGGGTCATCGCGTGTCGTCGACAAGTAAAAGCAATTTCGTGTCCCGCAACGCTGCAACCGCGTATTATCGATCCTCTCGAACGCAAGCTCCAAAGCCTTTGGCATGCAGGAAAATGACACCAGTCATTTGACAGGCTAGAAACAGCGAAAACCAAACAGAAAAATTCTCCGCATCGAACTGTCGAAATGTTTTTTTCACGTTCGAAAACGTTCACCGGTAAAGATCGTAAATTTCAGGCGGTGCATTAAGCTACATGTCGTGTTTCGTCGATTCTACGAGGCTGATTTACGAAATGAATTCTGCGCGCGGTTTGCCTCGCTGGCTGCCGACCGATTATGAAACATGAGCATACTAGGAAGACGAAGCACCTTTGGGCGACCAGCTGAAAGGGCATTAATCCTTCGGCAAATTCTCTGCCGACGATTACATACTTTCGGAACACACCTCAAGCGGTATGCGCGTTATGCGTCAAACCATGTTGCATCATTGACTCATTGTTCATTGACTAGTTTACCTCTTAATAAAATTGGGACCTATAGACTGTTTACATTTACTAGAAAGATTTTCGGCAATAGGAATAAAAAGAAGCGACGAGTAAATCTGTGCTTTGGTTATCAACACATCTTTTGTGAAAATATAAAAAAATAAATAACTTCCCAATATCTGTGTATCGCTAACATCCAGATACCGAATATTAATATTAGAAGTGTAATTAAGTATAACGACCAAACACGTTTTCCATTACCGGTACGTGGCGCCTCGTTTATCGGTGGTCGCGTATGAAAGCCGTCTACGGATGTTCTCTCGAACCTCGAAACCACCGAAATAGTACACACTGTACTTTCGATAATTTCTACTGGGATTAACGCAATGAAAATTCTGTTGTTGCGGCAAGCGCGCGAAACCGATTCGAATCGAACGCGTGCAGAATTTGTATCCCGTTTGTTTCTACGCGCGTACAGCTTCCTATCTCGTTAACGATCGTGGATCGCGAGACGCATAATTATTGGCAATGCCTTTATTCGCGATAACGCGTATTCAAATCGCGGCCGCGAATCCATTCACAACGATGCATCATCGATGCAAATGATCGAATTACGTAAGGTCGTTTCTCATGCGAGGACTGCTGGTTAAGCCATTGTGAACTTTATCCGGGGATCTCGACCGGGGAAATAGTTGAATCGACGACAGCTGGTTCTACGTTCTCGTTTGTTTCTATCCAGCCCACCCCCCACCTCTCTAAAATGGCCGATTGCCACACATCGTTAGCCGTGTTAGCCTATGCTGAAATTTTAATACTTCGTCGTATCGGACCAGCTATCCACCGTTCCAAGCGTATGTAACACGTTGACGAATAAAAAAAAAAAAAAAAAAAAACTATTGGTTACGTAACAAACAGGGTGTGAATGTACCCAAAAAATTGAGAAAATTGGGAAACCGGTTTTGCTATCGTGTAGTTGGGATGAAAGCAATTTTTTGAATAGACCAACGTCGATGTGGTGGTACCAAAGTTATTTTCTGGATTAATATGCATATATATTGATGATACGTATTCAAAGAAGATTAATATTCCCTCTGAAATACCACCGAGCTCTTGGTACACTGTTGTTTTTAATATTCATAAATGAGATCTTTCGAGTGATTATTTACAACTGTTCCTTCGTTGATTTAAAGGTTCATAAAATTGTAGATCGATACAAATCTTTGCTTTTACCCTCGATAGATATACAACGACACCCGAACCAGAAACACGTATTATTTTTCCATACGTTAGATCTCGATATAATTACCAGCCACAGAACAAAATCTAATTAAATCCCCCTGTCTGGAACGCACGCAATTAATGTCACTCGCAAAAGTACCTATACACATACCTCGAAAACGGAGGCTAATAGAAATTCGTTTCGCATGGTCGAGATCGTCGTCTTTCGAATACTTAATTAGCGATAATTGCCGGGAGTCATAACAACCGACGGAATAGTCATAACTTTAATAGGCGTTGAGCGTTAATTGACGATAGCAGCAAATTGGTGGCGACGAATTAATTAAGGCCACGAAAATCGGTTTGTCAGTGTGCAATGGAATCGCGAGAAATTCCCGACCAAAAGCACCGTAATCGTGAAGCACAACGGGTTTCATCCCGTTAATTAATTATAGGAATCGACGAGTTAGCACACGAGCACGCTCATTATCAGATCGTCACTCATCGTTCCCGCGTTCGATACAATGGCGGGTCGCTACTTCCCTCGCGCGCTATTTAAACGTCGTCGAACCGGCGTAAAATCATTTTAAATATTTCCATTCGAGGAATATGCCAGCTGGAAATACTCGCTCGGCCACGGCCTTGGGATTTATCACGCTTGGAAAAAATATATGCGGTATTGTAAAGTGGAGCACCTGTTAGGCTGGCTACTTACCGGCGTTTCAACGCTAAAACGCGTGTAAGAAAGTTGCACGAAACACTTTCGGTTTTGAATGGAACGAATAGAGCGTGGATGATTTTTTTATGTCGTTCTTACGCGTGTCTGGATCGTGAAAAAAATACGATGAGGATTTGCATTTCAGGCAAGACTAGCTGAGTTCTAATTTTTTGATCAAAGTCTTTCAAATATATCTTCATCTTTTTTTTCTTTTTTTTTTTTAAGCGTTGAAATTGCGTGCACGTTAATGTAATCGAATTTAAGCAAGCTCCTTCGAAACGTCTCACTTTGAGTATCCAACTATAATAACGAGCTGCTCCTTAGGACGTGGAGCAGCACGTGCTTTAGGCAAAAGCACGTCTGATCTTCAATCTAGGAGTGTGTCTTGCCTTCTTCCGTTTAACTTACTAAAAGGAGAAACCACGACTGAAAACACGACATCGTGATTATCTAAACTGGAGAATCTGGAGAGAGGCTCGCGGCTACTAAGCACTATGGTTGCGAACAGAATCCCGGAATTCACGCTTTCAAGATTTATTTTCGACCCGATGGAAACACTGTTCTTCCTGATACAGTGAACGAAGAAAAGAAATCAAACAAACTGATCCTTCGGTAGACACAAGGAGTACAATTGTGGGTTTATGGGAAACATTTCTCCAAGATTCTGGAAAAAGCGAGGTCTTTTCTCTCTAAATTCAATATTTGAAAATGGTTACCGCTCGTTGCTTGGTTAGCTTGACGAACACGGCTATCCTCGATCACGTAAAATACACAAAATGCGAAAGAGAGAAACAAGAAAAGAGAAACCTTGCTTGCGAAGGTTTAAATGTTTCGAATTCAGAGCCATGTCCAAATTCTCAGAATTGAAACTAATTTTCTTAATCGATCGAAATTTGTAAATTGAAATTTCCTTTCCCTAAACTTTGATGGTGTCTGGTAAACGAGGGTTGAAAACGGTAACAGGCGAACACATGGCAAGTTTTGATCGACCATGCGGGTCAACGATTGGTCGATCAAGTTCAGCAGCCAGTTAACCGACGGTTAGCCTGCTGTCGTACGTCCGACTAACGACTTAATGACGGGAATTCGCCACTTACGGTGCTCCTCCTTTTCTCTTCTTTCGTCGTGCGTCGTCTTTCTCCTCTGCTTCTTCGTCGGCGAATAGCATCGGCGTAAACCGAGCTAGCCAACGGTCAAGTAACAATGTCGAAAATTGAACGACGCTCAACAGGGATCTCTATTAACCTCCGGAGTACCAAGCATCATGCAATTACGTCGGGAGGAATAAATTCAAGTTGGTAAATCGTGCCGCGTGTTAGGCGATATGCTCGGCTTAAACAGGTCCAAGATTTCATCTTGTGTCAAGAAGAAACATGATATCGGCGTTTAAAAGATGCTTAAAAATCGATTATCTCGATAACTCGTTGATAAACATCGATGAACCTTTTACCGTGGATCATGCAACACCATCGTTTGCACAAATTTGCACGGAAATGTAAAACGGATCGTTGGAGTTGGAATATACTCGAGTAGGTTAAATCATAGTTATTTAACAGTAGATTACTCGATGGACGTGAAACAAGATCTTGTTCAATTCAGACAAGACTTCATTGAATTTGAACGAGACTGTGTTAGACTGTGTTAGACTCTGTTAGACTGTAAGAAGATTTCATTGAAACCGAATAAGACTCTATTAAATGTATATTAGATTGACGTTGATTTTTTTTTTTTTTCTTTTCTTCAGAAAAGTTCACCGACAATCGCAGAAGATTGAGCTTTACATATTTGATCCTTCGTTTCGATAACCTTTGCGCAACCCCGATAAAGATCGACGAATCCCTCCTTCCATGGATCGTGGAATTCTCGCTGCTCGTACGTTTCTATGGGTGCTTCCCTTCTCGGAATAATAGCCGATGGTCCCTCGATTGTGCCTCATAATACTAGGAAATTACATTACGACCAGGAGCTACCGTCTCGCGAATAATTGTTATGCACCAGCGACGCAACAGTGGCGTAGCATTCGCGTCTAGCCAATTCTACTCGACGTTGAATACTCTCGATCTTCATCGTTCGCAAAGAAGACTCTCTTCGAGCCTGGAATTTATTCATTTCCAATTACCATACTTCAAAGGAACGATGAGATTGTTAAACCTTTTACGATCAATTTCCCTTTCAACGAGGAGATTCGACTGCCTCTTTTGCTCTCTCGTTGCTCCAAGTTGAGACAGGAATTCGCCCAGCAGACGAAAATTCCTCTTTATCTTGAATTCATTAACCTTTCCGAGATTAATTATTCGTGACGCTTAATCGGTCCGCAGTTCGATGGCAATCGAACTGGTTCTTTCGCAAGGGGGACCAACGTTATCAGCTTTACATAATTAAACAGTCATTAAATCATATGTTTGATTTTTCAACGCCCTGATCAAAGTTATAGCCACGTTGTAAAGATAAAACTGCCAATATCAACCTTTCCCAATTTCCAAGCCATCGTATTTGCGATCTTCCCTCTTCCACCGCCATGTTTTTTTTTTTCTTTTTCTTCGGCATACCCAGCTGGCTAGTTGAATATTTCTCGGATTTAACGCCGTTTTTCAGGCGTGCACTAAAGTGGCCAGGCCTCGCGTGCCTTTGTCAGGAAAGATGCTGAGCCAAGCTTTACGTAATGGAACGCTTCTTCTGCACCTTTTTTTTTCCTGCTCGTCGAAACGAACACACTCGACCACAAAACACGCAGGTGACGAGTCCTCTCAGGATTCGTTCCTCTTCGAGTATTCGCGTGCCTTTTCTTTGTGCTATTGATTCACGGTTGGGACCAACTCAGAGCTCTTCTCTGCTCTTCGTGTATTACGTTTACCGCCTGTATCTTCGTTGCCGCAGAAACGATTGAGGAAGAAGCACGATACTCGAGCAAACAAGCTCGCGATATCGAATTTCTCGTGTATCGCGAGTTGATAGTATCACACGAGTGGATCCCACAGAATGGACGTGAGTGCTCTTTCCATAGAAACGTTCATATAGATAGCCTCTCTCTCGTAACTACCTTCTTTGAGAAGCGCGTCGAAGTTGAACTCTGGTAAATGTTGCGTTAGATGTTGAACCTTCGTAGACATGTTTCTCCAAGTATCTTAATTCCATCTATTTAATTACTCGACTAAATCCAATGATTATAGCGTTCAGCTAATAACCCTGAACATACCTAACTCAAATTAATCCCACCTATTAATTTCATCCTATCAGCCAGGA
The DNA here is from genome assembly GCA_019453375.1 of Ctenoplectra terminalis. Classification (NCBI taxonomy): domain Eukaryota; kingdom Metazoa; phylum Arthropoda; class Insecta; order Hymenoptera; family Apidae; genus Ctenoplectra; species Ctenoplectra terminalis. The sequence goes on along the minus strand of SMSQ01018715.1, from coordinate 57,571 downwards.
ATTAATCTCGTCGTTAAGACAAGAAAAATAGGAATATACCGGGGCTGATGTAAAAATAAGGGTTTTAAAGAGAGTTAGACAACCGGTAATTTACGCGAGAGAATGCAATAAAAAAATAAATAAATAAGACGAGAGGATTCGTTCGCAGGAACAGAGCAAGGATAATGGTACATCGACGCTGCAATGGCCGGATTATCTTGTCATCGGTATAACGCTGTCGATCTCAGCCGGCATCGGGATCTACTACCGATTCACCGGAGGCAGACAACGCACGGCCGAGGTTAAGCCCTTGGAAAATTAATTTTCAACACCGACGATCGAATCGACATCGAATCGACATCGAATCGACATCGAATCGAACAGCATCTAGATCCAATATCCATGATAAACTGCGCTCCAACAAACTATATGTACCAAGAGCTGGCACGCTCTTAGATCACGACATAGGTCCGGCGTTCCAGGCTTCAGATCTTTCACCGTTATCGTTCGATCGATCTAGCCGCGCGATAAATATTGCCATCGACACAAATTGCCAACTATCGAGAGCGCTATTTAATTTATCGGGTTAGCCGCGAGCCGAGCTAGACGAATGACCACAGATAGAGAACGTTAATTAACGCTGAAACGTTATTACGAATCGAGTTAGAGGTCCACGTGAAAACTGTCTACTCATAGAATACGATCGGCCACGCGATAATAACGATACACAGGATGAATAGCTAGGTTTCCGTGTTTTCTGCTACTCATTCGGTTGAATCGACTGCCAGCAAGAATTTATTCTGGATCGAGATATTTCCTTTGCGAGCAGCCCATTAATTTCGTCCATTCGTGGTCCACGTGCATCGACAGCCAATTAATTGTTCGCTCCTTAAACGATCCATATATATATATGTTTAACCGATGTTTCGCAATTGTTACCGACAGGAGTACTTCTCAGCCAATCGATCGATGGGCGTCGTTCCTTTAGCGATCGCCCTGACGGTGTCTTTCATGTCGGCGATCACGCTGCTCGGAATCAGCGCGGAAAATTACGTCTACGGCACGCAAGTCATGCTGTTGTACCTCGGCGGTTTCTTTGGCACACCGATCGCTTTATATTTCTACCTTCCTGTCTTCGCTGAACTCAACACCGTGAGCGTGTACGAGGTAATTACTTGATCGATCAGTCGTTTCTCATCATCGACAAACTATTTAGAAACAGTAACTTCTCGATCGTAACGGCGATACCTAATTTATGATTCAAAGCTTGGAAAGCTTCCACGTGTTCCTTTTTCTTTCAGTATCTCGAGAAACGATTTGGAATCAGAGCTCGTCTGGTAGCCAGCATTGCCAACTTCGTACAACTCCTCGTGTACACCGGAGTGGTGTTATTCGCACCTTCGTTAGCCCTCGAAGCGACAACCGGTCTGTCAGGGAACATGAGCGTCCTGCTGATCGGTCTGATTTGTACCTTCTACTCGACCGTAGGTGGCATCAAAGCTGTCCTAGTCACCGATGTCTTTCAAGCAGTCCTCATGTTCGCTGGAGTCGCTTGTGTTCTTGGGATCGCTGCTAGAGACCTCGATGGAGGCTTATCCAACGTGTGGAGCATCGCTCAAGAGGGTGGTCGAGTAGAATTCTTCGAGTAAGAGCGCGATGGGATCTATACGAATTTAATTTGTTGGAAAATTCTTTGGTTTCTAGTTTCAGAGTCGATCCAACGATAAGACATACGTGGTGGAGTTTACTGATCGGTGGTACCGCCATATTTCTGTCATTATACGCCGTGAACCAGGTTCAAGTTCAGCGTTTACTCACTGCCAAGTGTGTATCCTTCAATAATTATTAAACGATTCAAATTTCATTCAAAATCTAAATCGATCCTTCTATTATTAGGAGTATGAAGGCTTCGCAAAATGCACTTTTTCTGAGCGGGCCAATCACTTTGTTACTCGGTATTCTTACGTCCTTCTCCGGTCTAGTTCTCTACGCCGTTTACAAAGACTGTGATCCAGTGACATCGGGAAAAATTTCCAGCTTCGACAAAATAATGCCATATTTTGCAGCAGAAAAAATGTCACAGATGCCAGGCATCACTGGACTCTTTATTTCTGGTGTCTTTAGTGCCAGCCTTAGCACCATCTCTGCCATGTTGAATTCGTTGGCGGCCATGGCGCTGGAAGATTACGTGAAACCATTGTGTCGTAGATTCGGCGTGCAATTTCCAACAGAAAAGGCCACTCTAATTGGCAAAGTGCTCGCTGTGTCGAATGGTTTCAGCTGTTTAGCGGTGGCTTTCATGGCCAAATCGATGGGTACACTGGTCGAAGCTGCCATAGGAATTTCTGGAGCAATCGGAGGACCAATTCTGGGGATTTTCACGCTAGGGATGTTCGTTGAGAGGGCAAATGAGACAGGAGCTATTGCTGGGACCGTAACCGCGTTGACCGTGTGCATTTGGGCGGCGTTTGGACAGCCAAAGCCGATAGCGTCCGTGCTTCCGCTTTCTGTGAACGGCTGCGAGAATTCCATTTTGTTACTGGATCATCGAAACGCCACCCGATTCGACGAGTAAGTTTCTTGCTTGTTAAGAAAGCGAGCTTGTTACGTTCTGTTTCAAAGCGCGCGTATCGCGAAGCAGTTTAAAAGTGGTAGCACTGTAAAAGGTTTTACGAGTTTGTTCGGGGAAGAAAGGCAGCGTTTAATAGACGGAAATAGGAATTTTTTTCGGAGGAAAGGTAGAGAAATGTTGCTATTACTTTTATCTCGTTATCAGGTTTGTTTCCTGTGCTCAGTTCGTAGGATGACTTGAGCTTACAGAGATTCCGCTGTTTGAATTTTTGCAGTCAACCTATGGAGAATACGTCCCAGAATCCTTTGTTCTATCCACTCACAGTCCGGAACCGTTTCTAGAAATACTGTTCCTACCAACGAGGTTTCCTTTTAAATAAGGAAATTGTACACACGTGTTGCCAATCGGTTTAATCTCGAAATCTTATTGCATAAAAACAGCGAGTGAAACGTTTAGCCAGGAAAGACCAACAGATCGTAAGCTCGCACTTTTCGAGGTCCTTCCTTCGTCTCGATATAATCAAACGGAGAACAGGCTCGACGAATTTATCGGAAACGAAAGATCTTGTTGTCAGATATAATTCTCGTTACATCGAATCGTAATTGGAATATAAATCAGCAACGAATCGTTCTAGGATACGCGTTATCGTGCGTTGAAATATTTCAGTTAAGAAGCGGCGATTACTTTCCGATTTCTTTCCACTCGCCGCTTTCTCGATCGGCTCGCTTTTCATCGTTTCCCACGATAGTAACTAACACTAATTACGCGTTAATAAACCGTGATTACGGCCTCTTTAAAATCCCTGCCGCGTTCCAGCATTGCATACAATATTGCTTTCTCCTTGCTGCGCGATTGCAAACTGGTCGATCATACTTTCCACCTTCCTTTTCGAAGCGTTTATTAAAACCATCGGTTTCTAATATACTTATAAACATTAAACTTCTGGCATAATTAAAAGCATGCGTTTAAACGAGAAAGTAATCACAGTTTCATTCAGCTTTACAACTATTAATTATTTTATTTCAATTTTCAGCAACGCGGACGACCCTTCGTACTTTTATCTGTATCGCATATCGTACATGTGGTACAATCCTCTTGGACTGCTTATCACATTGATCCTGGGGTACGTAATTAGCCTGGTTACGGACAAGATATTTCACCAAGACTCTCGCGAACCGGATCCTAGTTTGTTCGTCCCTTTCCTGGCGTCGCGGATCAAGCGACGAAGAGAAGACGCACGGCAAACTACGAGCAGTCAAGTCTTCGTTTTGGAGAACACAAGATGAAGCAAGGATCGATCGAATCGAACGTATCGTCCACGTGAAACCAATGGAACTTGGATATCTATTATAAATTTAGGATTACGCGTGGTAATCCCGAGTTACGATAGAACAAGTTTACCCCCGAGTTAATTGCAATTTATTGACACGAAGAACGAAAGAAAAAACATAATTCCAGAAATCAGAATCTTATCATAAATGTTAATAGCCTGGAGACCAAGTGAAATTCAACACGGTAGCTTGAAACTTTTACGGCTCAAAGTCGGTTGAATCCTTCAGATAAGGGGATTTGCTTTCCGAACGAGCCAAATTTATAAATTCCAGTCGTTTGCGAACCTCTGCCACGTACAATACCCACACACCGGAACGCGAGCATCGTGTCTTCGTCGCGTTGCGAGCAATCTCTTCGGACAAGGAAATATTCCAGCATGCTTCTCTTAATAATACTCATTAATAAAGTAAACACAGGTTGATCCAGTGTCGCCGTTCCTCGGAATTATTAATCATCCAGACGATTTCATTAGCCGTAACTCAGCGCCTCGTGCAGCATCATGGTAATTTAATAAAATCTGCCGACCAGTTTGCTCTCGGTGGTTCGATCATGCGCGCTAAATTCACCGGTGCTTGCCGCATTGCCTGTCATCTTTTTCGTGCCGTTCATTTGCAACTTAACGAGCAACGATTGGCGGAAAAAGGATGTGAGCTATCCACGAATGAAGCTATCCAGGCATCTGGGTCACACAGAGGCGTCTAACCGGAGACAATAATTTTCGTTGCTTCGTTTCGCAAAAACTCGGCGAAAAATGACCATAACTTATCTCGTAATCGTCGACGAGCAATTCGCCACGGTGCGAACGATCCGGTAACTCGTTTAATTAAAGCTCATTCTACGAGCCACGTTATCACGCCAGCGCTCTATAGCACTGAAAGACACGCAATAAAGGATAATTGATTCTTTCAGCGAAAGCGACCGGCCGTTTCATTAAATTTCACACCGAAAACGATCATCGCCACGGTTCATCCCTCTCGCTCGCTGCAATGGCTCTCTTTCACGCGTGAAAATCGAGTACAACGGATAAACGCCGTTCCCCTCTGTCGCGTTGTTTGCGGAAGCGGAATTGTCGTAATTTATCGTGTAATTGTCTCCGCGGCACGATGGCTGGGAAAGGCTTTATAATTCATTTAATTGCAGTTCGTTCGGATGGTTTCGGTCCGACGAACAAAATTTTCGTCGGGTAAATTCGGGATAAATTCCGTGGTAAAAAAAAGCTGTCGAGATAGACAGAGACGCGTGGAACGTTCGTCCAACGTGGAATTGCGTTTACATCCGGATGTGTCGAGCGGTACGCGTTGCAGGGAATCGAAAGCTCGAATTAAAAGCGTAACTTTTGTACGTGTTGACAGAAATTCGCCAGACACACGGTGCAACGATATTTTTTTTCCGAATAAAAATAACAGCCGCGCCTCTGCGGCAACCAGTCGATTAATTTCCTGTCGACGTGCCGGTGTTTCGTACGCGTCATCGATCAGTGAAATTTTTCGTGGGACACGTGCGTCGATTTGCGCACGTTCGGCCACATAAATTTCGCCTGTAACAGCGAAGAACTCGCGTGGGCTTAAAAGGTGGCCGTTTGTTGACGCAGGCACACCCCATCGTTCGAGAATGAACGGCCCTTAAAAAAAGGAACAAGGTGAAACACGCGTGAGAACGTTGCTGCTCGAAGTAATATCCGATATGGCGTTTAAACAAGCCCCTATCCCGCGTCGTTAACGCGATTAAGGGTTGCTCTTTGGTTGGTGACGCGAGAGAATTATTGTTTTAAGGTCGTGACACAGTCTAGTTCTTTAAACGATGAGAATGTATTAAGAAACTCTGTATTCTTTATTTTTTAATTTACAATCAAACGCGTCTTTGTTCGCTCATAATTAATTTCAAGCTTAAGGGTGAAACAAAAAGGATAACGAAGGGTATGTTTTTCTCTTAACAAAGTTTCCAAACTAGCGAAGCATCGCGGCGTTCTCTTAGGAAAACAACGTTCATCGCGTTCGCCTAGATCGCACGATCGCGACTAATCGAGTTTTACGCGTTTCCTGGACGTTGTAAATCTGCCTCCCACGACGAGATTCACCGATTCAGAAACTCCAACGACCGACACGGATCTAGGAAAGCATGCTAATTACCCACGGCGCGTCCTTTCTCCTCGTGGAAAATTGACTGGCTTTCAGACACGATCGTGGAGCGGTCTTCCGGTACGGATATCCGTACAATCAGGGGTCCACCTTCTCCCTTCGATTATGAACAGAGCGGATGGGAGAGATCGTGGATTATGGTGAATAGTATATTGACCAGAGATGAAATTTCATTTTCTAATATTATTCCTGCATAATACCATTGTTTCAAACTTGCAAAAAATTTTTTATTACATTCCGAAACGTCAGATGCAAAAAGATATAGGTCAAGTTTTAAACTCGAATCCGAATCCGAATGTTTTGTCGATGACCTATCCATTTCACTGATGGAAGAATGTCTGAGTGTTCTCTGGATGAATTATTTTTTTATAAAAAGTTTTAAAATGCAGCGAACCGAAAGTAACTTTCGAAAGTCGATTAGAAACGCTCGAGACGAGTAGCTGCGAGCGATCGAACGATTTCAACCAGAAACAGCGTACGAGTATTCGTTGCGTGACCCATGACTGTAAACCGAACAATGCTTCGATCGAGGTCGATACATCGAACACCTCGTGCCATAACAACCGTGCCGACAAAGTACGAACAAATACATCGACGAATAAGCGCGGGAGGGCAATAAGATCGCGGCAGATGGAAGTATCAGCTGTACAGCCAGGGGCGGATCGTTGGCCACCATTCGAGATCTCTTTGCCTTTCACGAAACTCTCCACCCAATCCGTCACGAAGTTAACCGAAAAACAGGCATTCCATTCGCTCGAAAGAATTCTGGTTACAACGTCTCTACCAACCCAACTCGAACCTGACCGGGGAACTTTATTAATATCGTTACGCAACGTGCTCCAACATTTCTGTTCGAGATATTCTAATTAACGTCTCGAACGAATTATTTATGTCTGGTGTTAGCCGTCATATTAGAGTCGTGAGAAGTTTCATTCAAATCTAGTTACCACGGCAAAGTTGAAAACCAAAGCTGGTTGAAAATGATAGAAATTTATAACGAGATGTTTCTTGTAATTTTTTATTAAAAAGTCTAAAGAAATATTCCATTCCTTTCGAGTTACGTATTTTTCTTTTTACAAAACTATTCTATCCGTTTAAAAAATATTTCCCTATCTTTGGCCATCGAAGTACACAAAAACACAGGCCAGCTTCTTCGCGAGATTTCCTCGTATATAAGATGTCGTTTACCTCTCAATATACCGGCAAAGACAAGTTCCAATTAAATCGAAGATGCCTGAAAATTCCTCCGATGAAGTGGCTGAGATTCCTCCGGGAGGAAGTCAGCGTTTGGACCGGTGGTCGCGCAGGAACGTGGAAGAAACGCGAGAAAAGGTTGGCAAGACGGTGGCCAACGGAAAGCTAGCTGCGCAGTACCGGCCAGGGCGAAAAGAATGCCAGGCCTGGCCGTATCCCGGGTCTTCCACGATAACCTATGCAAAAGACAGTTCGTGCGCGAGCTCCGGAGAAGGCGCAAGCCGCTTCTTCTTCGCGGAATTCACGATACGGCCGGCTATGCATTATAAGGAATACGATATCTATCTTACGTCAGATCCATGGGATCTTACGGTCGCGGCGGCACCTAGCCGCTGCAAAATAAGCAAAAACACAAAGGCGACTTATGTTCGAAGAGATATCCAGAAGTCGTCGTCCTTTTCGTCTTTGTCATACCTTCAACGTGTCCGGTATACTCTTCGACTCCCTGTCGGAGCACACGACCGCAAAACCACCCAGTGAACCTCTTGTCCCGACCTTCGCGCCGCGATACAAGAAGCGACCACCGCTGTCTCCAACTGTTGCTAACGGTCTTCGTGACGCGGATTTACGGACAGGCGTGTGAAATGACTGCTACTGGGAACGCTGCTGCTACAGGGTTAGCTCGAACCGTGATATCGTGGAGCTGTTATCTTTCGCGAAACTTACGATGAAAAAGTTACTTTTACCGCTTCTTCCCGAGGAATTTACATACGGGAAACATTCAATTTTAGATATTGCAGTTGAAACACTTAGGGAATTTATCGGTAAAACTTTCTTCTGCCTCGTTTCTTCCGATATTCCGCGTAGAAATTGATATATTTTCCGCGGTTCCAAGACTAGTGAAGTTTTGGAATAACATACTCGCCGACCCATTGTTTCGGCCGCTAAATCCAAAAGAATACCTTTTGCACGTGCATCAGAGGCAGCATCAAGTGTAAACACTCTATTTCGCATCGACGGAGTCAACATACTCGACAAATCAAGCGACCGGTAAAAGTGCTATCATGGAGTGACCATGTACATCGTTCTCCGAACGATTCTCTGAAAGCTGCAGCCTCCAAACCGGGATTGATCGCACGGACTCGGGTCCGTGGCAAGGTAAACACTCGTCCAGTCGCAGTCGGTGGTTGGGATCGATGAATGAACCGGTCGCAAAGAGGATCGCCGCTAGAAATTCGTCCTGGACGAACGCCAGACGAATCGAGCTCATGCAAATTCATGGGACGCCGCGTGGTCGCTTATGAGCGACCGCAGGAAACGTGAAACGCGGCGAAAGGAGAGAACAGAAAGAGGAAGAGGAGGAACGGAGCGAAAAAAAATGGAAACGTACGAAGAGGAGGAGTAGGTAGAGGAAAATAAAAAAATGGAAAGAAAAAAGAAAAAACTGAAAAAGGGACGTCGATGATCAAGATCGTACCGAGGCGGAGAGTACACGCTGGTGTATGAAGGTTCGTGGTAGACGACGAGAGCGAGAGAGGGCCGTGATTTCAATTTTAAATGCGAGTCCGCAGACCGTGGCTGCGAAAGAGAAGGGACACGAGGGCGCTTCAAAAGTTCGAACGACCATTGTGCCTCAACCTCATACGTATGTGCATTCTATCGGATAGCCACGGAGACCGCTGGGGCTCCTAAGATGATCTCTTTCCTTTTCTCGACTTCTTTTGTGAACGATTTAAGGTGATTTCTTGGTAAGAGGTGTCGTCTCTTGGTTCGAATGGTTTCCGTGAAATCTCCAATCTGAGTTCGGTAAAGTTCAAAAGCGATACGTTTTGGTCACCGATGGTACTAATTTAAAGAATAGATTTGAACGGAGTTCAAAAACCGCGGCAACTTTCGGAATAATCGAATACAATCGTTCTAAACCTTGGTTTATCTCATTGGTTGCGTTTATACGACTCTATTAAAATAATTACACGATTGGGCCACGCTATCGCGATCGCGAGAAAGAAATCCATCCGGTGGTCTAGGAGAAAACAACCGTGCAGCCAGGAACGATTACGCAATCCAAAGGAGCGAAGGTCGTGTCCCGATCGCTTATCAAAATTGATTCGAGTTGCATCGGACTTAATTACCCCGGAGGCAGGAATAATTGCGACGGAATCAGATAAAGAACCAGTCCGCCACGTTACCGTGCACGGGCGTGCAGGGAGCTCGATTAAAAATCAACCGAGGAACGCGACTCGACGTCGATGTAACTCGCATTACGATAACTATTCGTTCCTTCTGTTCGCCGACATCTCTTCCATGTTCGATTAATTTTTCCAATTCTTTCCTAAGGGATCGGCGATCACGTTTGCGCGTGCCATAGAGCGTGCGTGTCATCGAATGACAGCGTATGCGTATAGCGAGAGAAAACAGAAAGCTTATGGATCGCCCACGATTACCATGGAATCCAAGAACTCGATTGCTCGCGCAGACTGCGCGCGTTTCGCATACCTCTTCCGCCTCCTTCCTTTTCCTTTCCGATGCATTTATCCCTTTTCGTCTTGCTCTATTCACGACCTCGTGAATTCCTCGGTTCTTCTATCTTTTCCCGACGAACGACTACAATGTCCTCGGCTGGGATAAAGACAATGGCCTCTGCTGGACGTTGATGGACTCACCTCTTCGTTGACACACGTTAACGATCGCGCGGAGACTCGATCGAAGACCGGAACACTGCTTCAATGATTCTAGACGCGACGCGCTCCGGGAAACGCTTGGTCGAGGCAGAATTTAGATTACGCTTTTTGCATTACTTAGCACGTGGCGGTTAATCGTTTACGCTGTGGTATGCTTCTTAGGTGCTTAATTGATTCTGACACGAAAGGAACGATCGGTAGGTTTGAATTTTTTAATTGGAAGCGTTGGTGATTTTTTTTTTTCAGACTGGTCTGAGTAATTTAAAATCTGGATGTTTCCTTGCAGAGTATGAATAATGGAAGGAGGATGAAACGATGAGTTATTAAGGCGTATACATGCGTTACGTCAGAAATTCTTGACCTACCTTGAAAAAAATAATATAAAAATATTTGGAATTTTTATATTTAAAAATTTTTTAACTCTTCTCTCCGTAAACCGTAACGCAAAAATACACGAACGACTAATAATAGAGGTGTTATCTCTGTTCGAATAACAGAATGCAAGTGTTTTCGCCAGTCCTAGGCACGAGCTAACAATGTAGATTATTATTCTGGTACTAGTCGAGGATATTTCGGAATTTCGTAGAAACAACGGTGACTCAGGCGGAACTAGAAACCGAGCGGCAAAATTTTAGAGCCGAGTGCAACGACCTAATTACATAACGCGACAAAGACGTGCCAGAATCGAAGCTCGATTTTCGATGTTCGTTTCGAAACCGCGCCTGATCAAGCCAGAGAGGTCTGCTATCGACTCGTCCCATTTCCTGGTAAGCGTCAAGCGGATTAACGAGTCAGACTTTGTTTCCCTTTGAAACAGCTTCTTCGTTGTTCACGCTCAACGAGCCTGTCGCGATCCCACGCGTGTACAGTGTACAGCTTCTCTGGCATCGCTTTGAAGAGAGCCGCCTGTCGCTCGCGGCATCTTATCCGCGATTTCTGCCAGTCGAATTTCCTGATTCGCGATAAGCGCCAAATTGCTAGTGGAATTTCTGCACCGATCATCGCGAAAATACACGTTCCATGAGAACCGAACTATTAACATTTTCTAAAACTTGCAGATAAATGCAAAACCTCTAATTCAGCTCTTCATCGAACACGTTATCCAATAAGTAGATCGTAGATCTTTAAATTTATAAGACGAACTTTTAACTTACCCTGATAAGATTTATCGAATTGGTCTAATTCAAGTCCCCGGTCATTTTTCTATATTTAAAGTAAATCTTTTCAAAACGATCCGGGTCCCCAATCCGATTCCACAATCCGACCAACCGATTTCTCTCGTCTCCTTCCAGTCTCCCTACCTCTGTGTGAACCCACAACGAACAACAATTAATCGTTCATACAGAAACGACGTTTAAACACTCCCTGACAACTTCTTCACCAGCTCGAGTCCCCCGTCGAGTGTAGACGGAAGCACTTAACTCGTGGAGACGATAATTGTCGTGAACGCTGGTGGCAGTTCGGTTCGGTCCACATGTTTTGACACGGCTCGAGAGCGGTCTCTCCTCTCCGAGTGACGCATTAATCTCGTCCCTGTAGGACCGCCTAAACGACCACTTGTGCCTGTAGGGGGATTTACACCACCGAAGCCAACGCCACCACCAAGGGAAACAAGAAACGATATCCCTTTCTCTCTTTTCCTCTTCCACCATTCTTCCCTTCGAAAGACCGTGTAAACGAAACACCCAACTTTTTCTACGTGTAATTCGAGATCCCAGGAAGCGGAGGACAGGTTGTACAGGTGATACCAGATTAGCCGGTCGATCGAGAAGGACGCACAGGATGAGCAGCCATGCTAACGGCAGCGAAGAATGGCCACGATTTCGGTCCCACGACGATTTATCTTACTGGGAGGTCAAGATGTGCCTCCGAGACCTGGCCAAAAGATCTCTGGTGTCGTCGATCATCGGATATTCCTTTGTCTTTGCCCAACCATCCACGAAATCCTTCCTCTTCTTGGATTAGAATCCCTGAACCCTTTCCATCCATCCGTAAATTACACCTTTCCCTTTTCTTCGAATCCAACGATTCCTAGATCAGAACCGTGCAACTAATCTCTATGTGGATCGATAGATTTATTACGTTTCCAGCTAGACGATGATTACATCGTTCACTGGAACGTGTTGATACGCGTACTCGATGACGCAACACGTTTCAACAGCTCTCGGCGAAACACAGGGATACAACATTGTAGGTGTGGCGTGGATTTAAACTACACGGATCGAAGTTCAGGGAGGATTTCAGTCCTCGGGCGACTTCCACCGCTAGTAGCCGGGCTCTTCGACCGGGAATATTCACGAGATACGCGCATCCGGCTCGCGAACGCGTCGTTATCCTTCGCGACTGACCGATTATGTAAAACGCGCTTCCACGGGTGGCCTCACCTCCCACTGTTATGTCGATTCCTCGTTCTTCCCGCACGCACGATTACGGAACTGCGTGGGTACGTCTACGAATCCACCCACTTGAACGAATCGTTTACTCGTCCCTGACTGCTTTCTCGGTCGTGGATCGATTTTTGCTTCGGTTTCCGTACCGCTCAACCTTGATATCAACATACGATGTTATAATCGTGAATTCTTTTCATTATCGCTTCCAAGTTTTTATCTTACTTCAAGCAACGGAGTAAAAATTGTAAAAAGAAAAGTAGCGCAATGGAGTTTGAAAACCGTATCGCGTCTTTTCACCACAAAAATCCGCATTTTTACTCGATCCACGAGCCCGTAATAATTAAACAGCTCCATCCAAATCTGCTGGCCCGGATCTTTTTACGATCCTCATTTTTGGGGGACAATCACAGAACCGGTGTTCTCGTTAATCAACTCAGTCATCCAACGCTCGAGTTTCGTGTCTAATGAGGCGACGGGCCAATTAGTTTCAGAAAATGTCCTCGCGAGAAGCAATGGAGCCGAACAATGAGCGTGTGCGACGAAGAAAAGGAGAGAACGAGGGCTAAGCCAGGCCACAGGAGCATGGGAAAGAAAAAGAGAAAAGGAAACACGTGTGGAAGAATAAGGAAAGGCGATCTTGCGGTCGGCCGGTTCAGCCTGACTGCCAGTCGACAGCGGCAGGTTCCTCGAGGACCTCCGCAGCTTTCACAGTTTTTCACGGCTTCTTATTTTGGCCGACAAACGAACGCCGTTCCAGGAACCCGTCGGAATAATACCGGCCGGACACGATCCTAACTCAGGACGAAAACTCCTCCTAACGACCGGACCATTGTTCGCGCGAAATGTTCGCACGTGTAGAATAATACCCCGCGGCGAAAAGGTGGAATCCTCTTCATCGCGCTTTGGACCAGCCACGAAGATTATCGCCGTCCTCGTTCAGAGCTGATCTTCTCCTCTTCGCGAAACTTTGCACGCGAGCTTTGTCTCGTATCTTTGGTTACTGTTTTACCGCATTTTCGTTCCTTTAAAATGGTACCTCGACACGTTGGTATCTCTTAAATGGAACTTGACACGGTATGTCAGAAATTTGCATCGTTTCTAAGGAAAGGGAAAAATTGATTTCAATTTTTACGCACAGCTTAAAGTTGCAAAAAATAAAAAATGCGTTAGCGAGGTTGGAGCTGAAGAATGCGTTAAGTTCAGCTGGCACAGGATACGCGATACTTTCCGCCTGGAACTAAACTTGTTTTTTTTTGCGCTTCAACCGCCCGCATACGCATCAATATCCGTTAGTCCCATAAAGCACGTTAACTCCTTCTAGTCTAAAAGGCACCAGCGTGCATCTCGATGCGCGTCGTTCCAGACGGATTTATCAATCTTCTATTCGNTCTTCGCGAAACTTTGCACGCGAGCTTTGTCTCGTATCTTTGGTTACTGTTTTACCGCATTTTCGTTCCTTTAAAATGGTACCTCGACACGTTGGTATCTCTTAAATGGAACTTGACACGGTATGTCAGAAATTTGCATCGTTTCTAAGGAAAGGGAAAAATTGATTTCAATTTTTACGCACAGCTTAAAGTTGCAAAAAATAAAAAATGCGTTAGCGAGGTTGGAGCTGAAGAATGCGTTAAGTTCAGCTGGCACAGGATACGCGATACTTTCCGCCTGGAACTAAACTTGTTTTTTTTTGCGCTTCAACCGCCCGCATACGCATCAATATCCGTTAGTCCCATAAAGCACGTTAACTCCTTCTAGTCTAAAAGGCACCAGCGTGCATCTCGATGCGCGTCGTTCCAGACGGATTTATCAATCTTCTATTCGCGTCTCGGTGCCCGTCGTCACCAGCCTCTCTCTCTCTCTCTCTCTCTTTTTCACGACGGTGATTTTAACATTTGTCGTCTGGAAGTAACGCGAATCCTGTTCGAAGAATAAAGCAGGGATTGTTCTCCAAAATACGAACGTACCGTCCAATAAATTTTCGAGAAGAAAAATGGCGCAAGTGTTTAAGCGTTAAGCGCGTAATGCTCGACGATTAATTCTATGCGCAGAGCCACGAAACTCTCGAATATATTATACGAGTCTCGTGTCTCCAGACGAAGCTTTGTATTTGCATAATGCTTTTTCTTTGCTCGATAGTCGACGCGTTTCCGTGAAATCCCTTTCCCGAACGACAACCGGCCACACGTTTCTTCCTCCAGCAGGATGCGTGTTCCCTGTGAACGAGCAGTGAATTCTTTAATGGCCCTTAGAACGTGTCCTCGTGATACAGCGACACATTAACGGACCGCTCGAAATATTTAGATATGCGTCGGGAACCACGAAAGAGCCATTTATTCGCCTTAAATCGACCCATTGTGCTGGTCGACCGGGGTTGAACTCGTTCCTTCGGGGATCAAAGGATTTCACAGCGTGACAACCAAACAGGGGGAGCACCTTTGAGCGTTCGCTGTATTTTCTTAATCGATTCCTTCCGCCAGCGTCGTAATGGAAACGGGTTTAAAAATTGATGCTGATTTCACATAAATCGTGAACGCGATTAAACAGAAATGTTCCAAGAAGAAGCAAACACTTCTTTAAAATTCTTTCTAGCACCATCGACGTCTTCGTTGAATCGGAAGCGTGTTCAATGGCGAATAAAGCGCGTAACAAAGCGGCCACGCGTTCAAACAGGATGAAACGACGATCACCAGCAGGTACCCGCGTAATAAGCTGTCATATTAATGAACAAGCGATTCTTTAAGCGACGGGGAAACCGGTTTTTGATTTTTCATAGGTGACGATAAGGACCGAGAGGCGCCCCTGCGAAAGGGCCTTCGATTTAACTACGCGCGTTCTATCGTTAGGGCAAAAGTATTCAAAGGCAACAGGAGAATGGAACGATGTAGGGGAAAGGACGAGGGGAGACTGGAGGATGAAAAGCGGTTGCCTAGAGAGAGGACAAGCGAGATGAAATCTTACTGTGCCCGACCTGCTCTAATCTGCTTCGCCTTGGTAGTAGATGCTGTACAAAGCTCTCTTCCCCATCTTGTATCTATCTCTTTTTCCCTCTTTTTTGCTCTACCTTTTCCCCCCTTCTACGTTTTCTCTTACTCTTTCCATCGTTGGCCTATCTTCGATTTCTCTCTATCGTTTCTTCCGCTCCCGCACCGTGTGACACGACCAGCCCCCTCGATCGAATATCTCTAACTTGTTCCACAGCACTTAACGAGAATGGAATTTCCATTCGATCGATCGGAGTTTGTCCCACAAGATTCAAAGAAGCTTGGACACGATGGAGAAGGCGCGTACCCAGCTACGAATCTGCGAGGAAGGGCAACCTTCTGGTCCCTCCTCGCGACGAACTCTCCGTAATCGTGCCATCTGCACGATTATTGGCTATCGTTCAATCGACGTCGACCTCCCTAATTGGATTTATTAGTACAATTAAGCGGAGAGAATTATGACCGCGGAACCGCGTAACTGTATTCGAAGCCACTGACTTATGAGGATCATTAGATTGGCGATCCTCGTGTTTCCGTTCGTTATCGATGAAGCACAGTCGAGGCACAGTCGTGGAAAAATAGACGCGCAATTTTTGCCATTATTAAGTGGTCGCTTTGTTATAGGAAACTATAGATCTTAGGAAACACGTAATTTTTAGCACGGAAATATTTGCCAATCGTTATTGCTCTGGGAGATCCCTGGGTGCTCCGTGACGTTTGTTCCTTGGCCAAAGGATGATGGTAAATGGCCGAGTTCGACAAAATGACCCACGTGTCCAAAGGTTACCCTCACGGTGATCTTTGCGAGGCAAACAACCGAGATCGAAGATCACGATCCACGTATATACGTCTGTGATTTCAGCTCGACTATAAATCCACGTCACGAAACGGGCAGCTTCGGATGAACAGGGATAACTGTGATTTCAAAGTTGCAATCTCTATTAGTGTTTCTCTAATAATATAATATCTTCAAATTATAGTAGACTTTCTTAACCTAAATTAAAAGCACAAAAAAAAAAACGAAAGGAAAATCTATGGAACGTTAAATAAAAATCACAACTTGGTCGGTAAACAATTTCACTACAGTCGACGAACATTAATAATTTACCACCGCGGTTAATTTCACCGGAAGTGTCGCTGTAGGAGTCGCGACGAGAACCGTCAAATCGGGCGTGCGTTTCCTGTACGCGCGTTTGTGCTGTACAAGCAACTAGACATGGTTGTTATTGTTGCAGCCGCGGAAGGGTTGTTTGAAAGCCGACAGCGTGTCGGGGACGTGCATAATAACGCGTCTTTGTCGTGGACGGGGATGCACGCTGCGGATATTAGTCGTCTCGCCAGACTCGAGGGGGTTGTTGACAGGTAGAAATAACAGCGAAGGGCGCGGTGATAGGCAGAAGAAACAAAAAGAATCCCGAAACGCGAGAGTGGAAAATGAAGCGGACGATGATTTCGCACCCCTGTGAATATTCTGGTGGAAAAATTTAATAAGGGCACAGTTTCCCTCGGGGCTTGTTCGAAACCCCTTCAAAGGAGGGAAACTTTGATTCCAACTTCTTTCAGTTGTTAACATCATTACTTATTCTCTTTCGAGGAAATCTTTAATGAACCATGGACAATTTCTGAGTACCTTATTAAATATTCAAATTTCATTGACGAGTTATTATAAAAGATCTTTAGCATCAATCTTAAGAAGATTCTTTTTTATGAAAATGTGTAATCCAGTAAAGTTAAGTAATGGAATCAGAGCTAAAAAGAAACCGATTAAAAAAATTCAAGGCGATCCTGCTCGAGCCAAAGGAACAAACAATCCCCGAAGCTATTCCGAATAACAGCCGAAACATAGGCGTTATAAAATCCAAGGATAAACGGCGCCGGATAATTGCACACCTGTTTCCATCTCTATTTGGATTTGCACGTAGGCGCATGGATTACAGGCGCTCGCGACAGGATTACAGAGAATCCGAGCTCGAGGACGTAGAAAATTCGGGACGACTTTTAATCTGGCTGAGCATACACACACACAAGTCACGGGACATGTTATTTCAAAGGGTACAGAATATTTGGGAAGTGTGCCAGGCGACAGGATATATGGAACGACGACCACGCGTCGCATATTCCAGCATCCTGCTCGCAATAACGTGAATAATGGCGGCCCGTTTTCTGGAACGGCTGCGTTTTACCGCGCGAAGAAACCCTCCGACGCCAGATACGCTGGAAAATCACGTAACGCGGTCCAGTTAACCGGAATTCAAGACGAAGAGAAACGAGCACGTTTCATCGCGCGAATCCTGACGCGCTATCGACGTCTGTGATCGTCATCGTGATCGCGTCGTCGAATGATTATGGCGGAGCCGTGCTGTCTTGACAGGTAGAAGCACCGGCACCGCTATAATCGTTCGAGCAATTGCTAAAAATGGCGAGCCACGGTGGCTCTTTGACTTTTACGGAAAAGAACTGGTTCGTGTTAATATAACGCCACAGTTTTGGAGCATTGATGACATTTTACGAATACCGTAATAATTGTATTAGCAATTGAGAAATTAAAAATAATTTAATTCGATGGAAACAAAGATAATTGAGAAATCACCTTCCTCGTTTTTTTTACATCCATGAGAATTGTACGCAAAAAAATCTCGACTATTGTCTGAATGAAATCACTGAAAAATTAAATCCTCGTCAACGGCGTTGTTTATCGTTCTCGAATGGAAAAAAATTATATAACTCGATTCGAGTTTATCGACTACGTCATTCCATTGTGCGTTCTAACGAGACCGTTTTCATTACCGCATTATCTTCCATCGATAGGACGAGTCGAACAAAGACAAACTACCGTGCAGTGATGATCTGTCTGAAACGATGCGACTGGATCGCGCAATTAAATCAGCCACTTTGCGCAGACACAAAGGAGGGAACGACAACTTGGTTTTATCGATGTCTCGCCCCATTCGAGATATCAATTCGGTCCATAAATTCTAGTTCGCCGGAACGACACCTTTGTTCGCGATCAACGAGCTAAGATCATAATTTTCGTGAGAAATCCTCGAGTTCTTCGCGAAAGTCAGCACGTGACCATTACGTAGCTCGATCCTTCGACTCGATTGCGCAGCCCGTGGCGCAGCTAATGGTCCAAACAGGAAGCGGGAGCGTGCTTAAACATTTATCCGGTCGATCGAATTCCGTTCTCCTTTCCGACTTTGCGCGAATCTCGCCGCTTTCAGCCTGCAATTGGACACGCGTGCGTCCCTCGATTCCGATTTCCAATGGAACTACCTCGTTCGAAGCGTTACGTGCACGGAAACGATCGGACCGATTAGTGGCCCACGATTCTAGCTCGATTCTTTTCAATCGTTCGACCTGATTTTGTCCCGATTGATCTGTATTTCGGACTTTTGATCGACGAGTTTTATTTTCCTGCAGTGAATCTGTTTTTCTTTTATTTTTTTTAAAGTTTAGTATCTGAGAGCACGGCGCGAAAGAACGTTAGAAATAAAGGATTCTCTACAACGTCTGTAAATCGCGTTAAACGCGAGACCGTTTCGACTTCGGGAGAACGGGGTAATGGTTACGACGATCGTTTACTCATCGGCCCATTATCCTTGGACCTCGTGGACCGTTCTCGATATCGTTGATGAAGTGAAACGCTCGAGCCACGTCGTAAACCGACGATAAATCGTCCGGCTAAAGAGCCTCTCGTAATTTTGGAAACTCGGTCCGGTGATTAGACGATTTTCTAGACGGACACTTTCAGGCCAATCGATATATCTCTCCCCACGGTATCCTCTAACGAATATCCTTCTCGTTTTAAGTGGAGCCACGATTAGCGATACGTACTCGTTGCATGGCAATTTAGAAACGTGTTAATCTAAACGTAAAGTCCAAGAAACACGCTTGTTTAGCAGTTTAAGTACAACTTTTAAGAGATTAGGAGGAAATAAAATCCTAACGAGCTCGAAAACATGCTACTCCTTTCTCCGTTTGGCGAGAAACGTACGGTAAATAGCGTTGAATCGTGGCGAAAGAAGCAGCAACGAGCTGGACCGGTGTACGTGGCCGCTGTGGGAATACGGATCAAGGAAGAAGCATTTTGCAGGTGGACGTTGCTCATAATTCAGGGAAAGACAGTGGCGAACGCACGAGGGTGCCACCAACAGGCCATGCAAAGCCCCTATCTGATCGATTTAACTAAACGCCTCCACTATATCACCCTTAACTGATCTTCACCTTTCACCCTTTTATACACGGTAGACTGCGTTCCTCGCCTCGGTCTCGTACCTCTTCTGCGCCGGTTCGTTCGCCACGAGCATCTCTACACGAGACTCCACGCCAACCAGAGGGGGATAGAAAAAGACGGTACTCGTGAGAAATCCGAGACGTGACCGCGGCGTCGATGACTTTTCGACCAGCTCATACCAGGCTAAATGATAGAGTCTACGGGCTCGTTATTTTTCCGATTCGAGAGATAAGACAATTGAAATTTCCCGCTTGAAAGTTTCGAGCAACGATTGGAAAATCGGGGTCACGAGTTTCCTGGGAAATCAGAGCATGAAGAAACACGAAACGACCATTGAAACTATATTTCCTCTTTTTTCTTCTTTTTTCTTCTTTTTTCTTCTTTTCTCTTCTTTTCTCTTCTTTTTTTCTCCTCGTTCTGTTCCGTTTTGTATTAAATCAAAGAATTAACGGAAAGATTTCGAATGGAAGAATTCATCGAATAACCCGAATCTTTGCATCGTTAATTGTATGCAAAGTAAGATGTCGTTTCTTATTGTATGGCTTTTAGCCAATGCAGCCGAGGAAGTAACAGATTTCACGTATTTTCCGCTAGCTCGTCTCGCGTTGCTCATTAAGGACTCTCGAGAAATCATCCGACGACCTTTGTTCACCTCGGAGGCCACGGAAGAATTCTGTCGTGTCGCGGTACTCCTGGTGAAAAGGGTTTGTCGGGCTGATTGCTTGGAATTACCGAGATCCAGCTGCACCGGCAAGCATTCGAATCGTGGACCGGAGAAAGAGACTGTGATTCTAAAGAAAACTGCTATGCGAAGCTCCCTAAGAAAATTCTATCCTCAAACGTAAACGATTCCGAGTATAAACTTTCACAAATTCTTTCCTCTATTCTGAGCTAATTCTACAATTCCTCGTTTAACCCTTTCATCGGAATAACCATGATATCAAAATTTCAATTTTTCATACAATTTATTTTCTCCTTTTTTAACGGGCCAGTAATGTTTCACGTTTGTATTTTAACGATGCAGAAGACCAGCTCCTACGGACCAATTGAATTAACATGCAAATCAATTCACCGATAGTCACAAAAAAAGGTAGAATCGATAAACCTTTCCAACACACGCGAATCGCGCAAAATTACGTCATACTGAGCACGTGTGCGGCAACAATAGTTGAATTCTCGTCGAACGAAGAGTACGTTTGCCTGGAAACAGCTAAACGAACAAATTCCTTTCGCAATGCCGGTGTTCGCCACTCCGACAGTCCTCGTTACGAGACTGCACACGACGAAACTGCACGTCACATTCTGACATTTCGCGATATTGCCCGGATTATCATATTACACGAGTGTGTACGGTGCCGACATCGCGAGATTTACTTTTCGCGATTTCAGATAATTCGCTGATGGATCGGCCCCGTGTATCGCCGTGTCGACCGGCTCGTTCGAACCAGCCACACACGAACAGGTCGATTGTTCTCCCCGGACGATCGACCGACGACGCCAAGTGCCGCATCAATTATTCAAAAACAATAAGAGACGAACGAGGCACGCGGACCTTTGCTGCTTCCTTATTGCCATCGCTCAACGTCTTTCTGGCAACATCCACGGGTTGGATTTATTTTATTTTCTGTTCCAGTAACGGGGAAAACACGAGGTTCCCAGAAGAAATTACGAAAACTTTCCTGCAATTTATGGGTTTGATATATAGTCTCTAAGAAGACACTTGAAAAATACTTATTTTTTGGATCTTGTCGAACATGAATCTTCGTGGATAATTATTTTTATAAAAACTCGAATCGTACTCTATCGCATTATAATTATTAAATTTTAAGATCAGCATAGATAAACTATTTTCGTATCTGATATCGTAAATTAAAAAAATAATTAGAATTATAACAAAGGATACACATTTTTCAAGCGCATCCTGTTTCTTCTACACTTCTCGTAAGTTAATTACACCGTGAAGTGGATAACTGTCACACAACATAATACGATTCTGTAAATGTCGAGGTGTAAGCAAGATTTCTGGATACGGCAGATCCATTAATAAAACGGGATACACGACCAGAAGTAGCTTTCTACGAAGATAATCCGACGAGGAAAAAGACTTGGAAGAGTTGACCCAAGGGGTGGATAAAACTGCGAGACACCGCGAGACGCGATACGTGTGTCCCAATTGAACAACTTTTAATTGCGCACCGGCGTGCAGCTGCAATTAAGGAATCTCAAGAGGTCGGCCATCGTCGCTTGCGCAGTACTCGAATCGTTAGCCGTGATATCGCACGATTTAATCTCCACCACCGTTCGTTTCTTTTCTCTCGGCTCGGTGCTCGTTAAGTCTCTTTCTCTGCACTGCTTTTCGCGACTTTCCTCCTTTTCGGAACTGGCTGTCTCGTCTGGGAAGGTCACGAACAGTTCTGAATTGAATTTCACCCTTGCTTCATCCAACGCCGACACCCCTATTTGAAAACTTTTAAAATTTCCTGTCTCCGTGTCATTTCTACGTGCTCTCCCAAGTATTATGCGTCAGAAGTTTTAGTTTTATCACGTGCGCCTTTGATGGACCAAGTTGGGCGCCGGAATTGGCAACCAGATGAGAAGAAATGTCATCGAGCGTCTGGAAGCGTGTTATTTTTGACCATCTTTTTTGGAAGGGGAGACCCTTGTGTCTGGACGGCCGTGACGCCAAAAATAGGGCAAGGATGGCATCGAGTAATTTACCAGCTCGTTCTAATCTTGTTAGGACAATTTGTTTCGAATTTTAACGCGATTAACACCGACCGGTGTACCGCGTACGATAAGAAAGATTCTAGCAAACTTTTTCGATAAGATAGAAGCCTCGTATAATTGAATATAACGAAATGAAGGATGTATCTCGTGTCAAATTCTTGGAATCGATCAAATAGTCGAATCGTTACGTAGTTCTAAATTTATGTTGAAGTTCGTCGAGACGAAAGGGCTGTTGATCTATCGAAAGGTTAGGAGGCATCTTCCTACGCGCGTGGACTCGGCTCCTGGAATCATTCGCCGGGGGGCCTTCGCTCAATAAACTCGAAATTTGTTTGCTTCGCGCACACGGTTTTTACTTTACACCTTTTAAGAGGTGTCACAATATTATCGACACCCACGTACGCGTCTATCTTTCGGACACTTTGACGTTCAACGTCGAGAAAATATACTCTTTTCGACCTTGGATATCAATAATACCGATCTAACAAAATTTCGAAAATTAATGTCAATTTTTTCGCTCTTTTCCCACATGCTTAATTCAATCTCAATCTTGCCTAAATTTCTTTTAATTATTTACGGCACTCCCGAAAGCTCGACGAATTTTCAGGAAATTAATTTATTACCCTATAACCCGCATAACTTTCAGAGGGTTGTTAAGAACAGCTTAGCGCGTGCTTGAATATTTTCTTGCTCGTTCAAAAAAGAACAAGATTGAAAACGAGAGGAAAACATTGCCTCTAGATAATTTTAACGCCCGTAAGATTAATTTTGAAAGTAGATTGGGCTGGCAAAAGTTGAAAGGAACAGCCAATAAAACATTGTTTCGCCGTATGTACGAGTCAATGGCATGTGCACATATATTCCGCGTAATATACGACCCGGTACACGTACCGGTTACCGTTGTACATGCACGATGATGACGATAGTTATGAGGCTTTCCTAATCTTCCCGGAGAATTATGAGCCTTCGCTGATTCACCGGGAAAGATACCACCAGCCTGCCTTCTAACCTTTAGCCAATGATAATCGAAGCGTGTCGAGTGTTTGCCTCGAATCGATCCTGTTCGGCGAGATATTTTTCAATTCGCCGATTCGAATTCTAGACGCACGCATTGGACATACCAAAGAGTTTCGTTGCAATTTTCCAGCTAGTTTTCTAAGCAAACACGTAAACCGATCGGGTTGGTCGATTCGAATCGATTACACACATTGGTGCGCAGATTTGCTATGAAAAATCGAGCGCAAAAAGAAAAGATATGCAATGGAACGTTTGGTATATTTTCTGTGAGCGAGCCTCGAGAAAAATTCGAATAATTTCCTGGCAGGTGCGCTGACTTAATTGTCGGGCTTTTGTACAAAGCAGTCGTAGTGCCACGAGGAACGTGATGCAATGCGTGGAATTTTGTTCCATGAATGTTTGATAACAGTCTTTGAATACATATGTACGTATTCTCAAACATGGTTGCAAAATTATGAAGCAAGAAGCTCCAACGTAACAACCTAACCGAGATTAAGAAACTTAAAATCTATGAAACTGTACGAGGATCTACACGATCGAAGAAGTAATGTATTGGTATCTATTAGGGTTAAGCAAATTTCAAAGACACTCCTAGGATCACGAACTCACGACCGTTCCTCCTTGCTCGAGTATTATTACATAAAGTTTCTTCGCGCAAAAAGTCACAGAATTGCCAGGGGCTCGCTAATTTAATTGCCAGGTTTGGAGCGTGCTCGCCGATGGGCGGCGTTCATACGCCAGAACCAATCGTACAGGTGTATAGTACCGATAATAGTACGGTTATAATAACAGACAACGGGCGCTCGCATGATCGCGGATAGCTCGCACACGTTGTTGCGTCTACGCGAACATTTTAAAAGCAACGAAAAATAAAAAATCCTTGCTGCTCGTAAAAAAATATATATTTATATATAAAGTGCTAAAACCCAACTTTTTATCTTTTTTTATCTTCGTCGCGTGATCTCGACAATACGCTCGTTTCCGTGTAAATAAAATGTACCAACAGGAGACAAAATTCTCGTTCGCATAATTTTTACCGACACAGCAACGGACACGGAGAATGATCAGAATCATGGCCATATTCATTCCAGGGAATATCGTATTCGCGTCCTAAGTGGCGCTTTAATGAAATCGCCGTTGCACGCCGCCACGGGTGGTAGCACGCTTTACTATTATTTAATTGCGGACCGCTATTAGCGCGCGATTTTTCTCGAGGGTAATTCGCTTAACGATGCCCCGGACTTGCTACCTGAAACGAAACGAGACTCTCGTGGGACATCATTGGGTCGTGAGAGAATTTTATCCGCGACGCGTTTCGTTACGATGCCCTGTAGAACGATACGCGTAATTCGTTGCTGGGTCTGACGAATTAATTTTGTCCGATAAATAATTCGGTGCTCGATGATCGAAACAAGGAAACGATCATTCGTAACAGGATGATCCGGAATTTCAATGAGACAGGTTCAATTTCGAACGAAGTTTAATTAATTCGCGAAGCGGTCCGCTTCTTGTTGTATGAATTAATTCGTCGTTTCGTGTGACCGCGTTGATTTAATTTAATTTCGTTTAATTACGGGTCTGGCGAAGTTATTTGCATAAAGAGCGAATATTTCGAAGAAAGCACGAAGGAATACGCGCGGAACAAAGTGCGACATTCTTTTCGAGCTACGACACGTTTTGCGTTTCGACAATTGTCTTGATAACCTGAACGTGTCTTCCGTGACAACGGTATCGTTCTCATCATTGACTATTAAAATCTGACAATTTTTTAACTAGCTCGATAAGCCATCATCCTCTGAAATTTTCTTACAACATATTCAAAACATGGATCGGAACCAAATAATCGCTCCGTTAGCAACTCTATTCGCCCTTCAATATTAGTCTTAGATAAAAGAAATTCAACTATCTAGTTTAAACAATTTCTTGCTTATACCAATCGCCCAACGAACAGAAAATCTAAACTTAACTAGTCCGTTCCGACCAGACTCTGAAATTTCACCTTTCAAGAGTCACTGGTTAGCGACGAATCGAATAGCAGAGCGAGGTATCGCACCCCAACAATTTCAATAGATGGAAACGCGTCATCCCGAGCTCGAGTGTCACAATTTTCTCGCCGATCTCATCCCTTCGAGGCCAGCGTTCTCATCGTCACGATCGCACACGAGTGGGTGTCACTTAACGATTGCGTTAAGAGTCAGCCACCAGGCACGATAACGAGCAGGTAACGCGGTGCATTATTATCAATTTAATTGGTAGGTCGTGCCGAGGTATCGTCGAATCGATACAGTCGACCGCGGAACGGTCTGGAGTAGTCGACTCAAAAGAAAAAAAAAAGAAAAAAAATAAAGAAAAAGAGGTCTTCGACGAAGAAATTAATAAATTAGGCTGGGTGGACGGGCCACCTTGGCGCCCCTTCGTCATCCCAGCGTTTCGTATCTTTCTGGCTTTATAGCATTCCAGCGTCAAAGAAACGCTCGCCTAATAATCGTTTTAAATCTTTCCTCGCTCGATCCTCATTTTTTGTAGATTCTTCTTCCCCGCTGTATCTCTCAACCAGGCTACCACTCGGTCGAAAAACGCGACGCTTATTAAATGCTTCGCATAATTGCTGTCTACGTTATCTGTATCGTCCTTTGTTTTCGTGAAACAGGGACTACCGAAGGGATAGAAGACAATTAGGACAAAGGACGAGGTTGGCTTATCGCCGAATTATCGAAGAAACGAGAAAGTTTGACCTTAGAACGCACAGTTTTCCGGAAGATAAAGATATCGCTGGACAAGATTATTTTTTGCGGATATTTCACTTTTTATCAATACCAACTCACGTTCGATGGTGAAACGGTGGCAATCCTAAATTTAATACCAACCCGATCGTTCACCATCCCCGAATCGATGTTTCAAAATTAATATTTACGTCATTCCATCGCTCTAAATATACCGAGAGTAAGCTTTAAGTGCATAAACGTGTATATAACGACTTAGCGGTGCGTAGTTGTGCAAACGAAGCTAAAGAGTAGCTATAAAGTCACGTATCATGAGCTAGAATCCTTTCGAGGTTCGACTCGAGAAGCTCTTCAACAGAGAGAAGAGAAAAAAAGCTATGATAACTAAATTAATCGGGGCCATGTGTGCCGGAAATCTGTGCGTAATATCAACACGGTCTTTCAATAAGAATCTATTCTCCTTAACCCGGTTTACCGGCGCCCAGGGAAAAAGGCGTGCACCAGGAAATTCGTCGAGGGAAAAAAGCAAAGGTGAATCTTACCTTGACGAGCAGGTGGATCGGCTGGCTGACACTGAGTGGTTTGCCTCTTCTGGCCTTTCCGCCTCCGCCGCCCAAACACTTTATCCACGGCATTCCTCGAGTATTTTCTCGCCTCTCCGTTGCCTCTTGTTCGCGACTCCGTTTCTCCGCCTCCCTACTCCTCTCTTTCTCGCTTCTCTTCCTGCCTCCGGCACACTCGTCCTCCTTCCGCAAATCCCTCAAGGCTTCTTCGGCTTTCCGCTCGTATCCGCCTCGCTTGCTCGCTGCATCTCGCGAATCGGTCCGCTGGAAAACTTTCGAAGAATCGCGTCTTTCGAACCGGACCGATTGTATCGTTCAATTTTTTACGATTTTTTACGATTCGCGCGCAACTTTTTTTGCGCGGGTGCTTCGTGTTTCGTGTTTCGTTGATCTCCAAGCTTTTTATAAATTCGTCATTTGTTTGTAAATAATCCTGTGCCACTTCCCGCCAGATCGCACGTTTCGTGGTGTTGCATCGAGAAGGAGGGTCCCCGATTGAGACTTGATTACACGCTCGTTGTCACGGCACTGTAAACGATTAATTATTCCTTGAGAAGCATCGTTCGAGCGATTCGTTCAGGCACGATCGAGGCAGGCTGCGAGCAAACACGACGCGACGAAGGACGCGAAGGAAAACGTGCGAGTTGATTCGCGAAACGAAAACACGACGCGGCAGGGAGCATAGGTCGTTTCAGCGTTTCAATGCCGCCTTTTCCACGCATCGACGTAACACCAACAACGACGTCCTCTCTCGCGCGCGGCTCCCGCGACACTGCCGGCTGTCGACTTCGGTATCGTCGATTTTATACACGCCTTGACAAGCCGGGTCACCGCTTCCCTTATCTCTGTTTCGTGGACTCTTTTCGTGATCAACCCTTTGCACTAATAATCTTTGCCTTTGCAGTGTCGCGAGAAATTTTACTCAAATATTTTGTGGAATAAAATTTTAGGTTAGGTTATGTTCTTTTTTTTTCTTTTTTTCTTTTTTTCTTTTTTTCTTTTTATCACTTGTAAATTAATTCGAGCTCCGAGGGACGTATTCACTGTGGGATTCGCGAGGTTGTAAGATCTTATCTGTAAAGCTAAGTTAGCTCTTGCGCAATTGTCAACGCACGTTCATCGATCTGTTTGATCAATCTTCAATTCCTGTCTGATGAGCTCCCCGGTATTATCGGGAGAACTCCAAGAACGATAGATTGTAATTTCCTCTCGATATTCAAAGAACGTTTCACCATCGATTTGGTAAACCCTTTATACTTCAATCTCTGGAGCAATCGAATTTTTTTAAAACCAACTGTTAACCTCGAAAAATTTTTCCTCCAACTTTCGTTCGATCGTAAAGTTCGAAGAAGCCTTTTTTCGCCGTTCGTTTCCAATTTTCTAAACGTTGCGTTTCTATCAATTATTCGTATCGACGATCATCGAAGTTATCGAAGCAGTGCGCGTGTCGTACGTCTCGATTTTACCAGCGTTGGCTTTTCTCGACCAGCTCGCCCCGCGGCCTGCCGTCGACTGACAGAAAATACCAGCCGGGACCCCGAAGAGCGCTCTGAGGGCCGGACAGAGGGGCGGAAGGAATCGACAATCCGTGTCGAAACGCAGCGCAACTCTCCGCATCTGCGCCTCCACTGCTCCGATCGCTCGTTCAACATTTGCGACGATCGTAAACCGAACGATCGATTCTTATCCTTATTTTCTAGTACCGATGATCGCTCTAATAGCTTGTTTAAAGTCCTTCTTGTTTGGTTTGTTCATTCATGGTATCTTTATGGTATTGTTTGCCGATGAGTTAATCGTAGGTATGACTCAAGCTCTCTCCTACGGTATGGAATCAGCGAAGAGGAATGAAGCTTTAGGAGAGGATTTTCTTCCTAAAATTAAACGTTATATCTCGGTAACATTATTTTATATCATTTTTATAGATCGCTTCGAGACTTGTATACGGATAGCACATGAGAATAGATAAATGACACAGGGAACGTAAAAATAACTGGAACTCCGAGTCTGGTAAAACTCGTGCACTTGTACAAACATTTTCGTGTCACGAGACAACCATTTAACTAATGTCTATGTACGAGCTACCATCTTATTCCTCTCTCTTTCAACACATCGATCACTCGTTTCTTTTTATACCGCGTGCATTATTTTCCATCATCGTTACAGTCCAGATACACGGTCGATGGGCTACGGATTTTTATGCAAATTAATATTTTCGAGAACAGAGCAGAAAACGTAAAACTTCGGTTGAAAATTAATTCACCTATCCGGGTATCATAGAAGCCGCTATAATTTAAAAATGTACCGTGTATTTTTTCATGTTACGCGAATTCTGTGCAATTTCCAACTTTTAAATTCCCTATAAATGCATGAAAATCCGCAGTCAGATAATCAACAATCCGAATATCAAGATGTATTGCTTAAAAAGTTTCTTCGTGCCACGATACCACCCTTAAACCGGTATCTATGCTTTATCATCGAGCCAGTAAATTCAGGTTACGACAAGATGGTAGCGGTGTCGATGGAAAAACGTCGACGTGGGCCCCGGATGAAGGCAAATTACATTACCACGTGAAACAAAATGCGCCGTACGCTGTACTATGTCGTACAAGCATGGTATCAACGGGAAGCGTGTTTACATCTCGTCGTGGCGCAGCAGCAGGCACATCTTTACGACGGGAGCCCATAAAGTTTTATGTTCTTTTTTTTTCTTTTTTTCTTTTTTTCTTTTTTTCTTTTTATCACTTGTAAATTAATTCGAGCTCCGAGGGACGTATTCACTGTGGGATTCGCGAGGTTGTAAGATCTTATCTGTAAAGCTAAGTTAGCTCTTGCGCAATTGTCAACGCACGTTCATCGATCTGTTTGATCAATCTTCAATTCCTGTCTGATGAGCTCCCCGGTATTATCGGGAGAACTCCAAGAACGATAGATTGTAATTTCCTCTCGATATTCAAAGAACGTTTCACCATCGATTTGGTAAACCCTTTATACTTCAATCTCTGGAGCAATCGAATTTTTTTAAAACCAACTGTTAACCTCGAAAAATTTTTCCTCCAACTTTCGTTCGATCGTAAAGTTCGAAGAAGCCTTTTTTCGCCGTTCGTTTCCAATTTTCTAAACGTTGCGTTTCTATCAATTATTCGTATCGACGATCATCGAAGTTATCGAAGCAGTGCGCGTGTCGTACGTCTCGATTTTACCAGCGTTGGCTTTTCTCGACCAGCTCGCCCCGCGGCCTGCCGTCGACTGACAGAAAATACCAGCCGGGACCCCGAAGAGCGCTCTGAGGGCCGGACAGAGGGGCGGAAGGAATCGACAATCCGTGTCGAAACGCAGCGCAACTCTCCGCATCTGCGCCTCCACTGCTCCGATCGCTCGTTCAACATTTGCGACGATCGTAAACCGAACGATCGATTCTTATCCTTATTTTCTAGTACCGATGATCGCTCTAATAGCTTGTTTAAAGTCCTTCTTGTTTGGTTTGTTCATTCATGGTATCTTTATGGTATTGTTTGCCGATGAGTTAATCGTAGGTATGACTCAAGCTCTCTCCTACGGTATGGAATCAGCGAAGAGGAATGAAGCTTTAGGAGAGGATTTTCTTCCTAAAATTAAACGTTATATCTCGGTAACATTATTTTATATCATTTTTATAGATCGCTTCGAGACTTGTATACGGATAGCACATGAGAATAGATAAATGACACAGGGAACGTAAAAATAACTGGAACTCCGAGTCTGGTAAAACTCGTGCACTTGTACAAACATTTTCGTGTCACGAGACAACCATTTAACTAATGTCTATGTACGAGCTACCATCTTATTCCTCTCTCTTTCAACACATCGATCACTCGTTTCTTTTTATACCGCGTGCATTATTTTCCATCATCGTTACAGTCCAGATACACGGTCGATGGGCTACGGATTTTTATGCAAATTAATATTTTCGAGAACAGAGCAGAAAACGTAAAACTTCGGTTGAAAATTAATTCACCTATCCGGGTATCATAGAAGCCGCTATAATTTAAAAATGTACCGTGTATTTTTTCATGTTACGCGAATTCTGTGCAATTTCCAACTTTTAAATTCCCTATAAATGCATGAAAATCCGCAGTCAGATAATCAACAATCCGAATATCAAGATGTATTGCTTAAAAAGTTTCTTCGTGCCACGATACCACCCTTAAACCGGTATCTATGCTTTATCATCGAGCCAGTAAATTCAGGTTACGACAAGATGGTAGCGGTGTCGATGGAAAAACGTCGACGTGGGCCCCGGATGAAGGCAAATTACATTACCACGTGAAACAAAATGCGCCGTACGCTGTACTATGTCGTACAAGCATGGTATCAACGGGAAGCGTGTTTACATCTCGTCGTGGCGCAGCAGCAGGCACATCTTTACGACGGGAGCCCATAAAGTCAGTACCGTACACCACGTATTTACACGCGAGATCCTCTACCACGTCAAACGATGATCGAACGGAAGTCAAGGTAACAAGAACGTACGAACTACGCGGAACTTCTTCCGGATCTCTCGATACGTCCAGACACAACGTTGGCAAGCCTGAAATTTCAACGCGATTTAAATAATCTCTGCCACCGGTGACGACGTCGGGACTGAAAATGCAAAGAGCAAATAAACTCGATGACAGCGGCCGCGTTCGTTTTATTATGTTTACGTTCCTCCGGTTTAGCTGTCCATAGGTTAATTATCGAATCGACACGTTTTAACCATCCATTCTGAACGGTGTTTATTTTCTGTTGAATTTCAGCTGCACGTATTCGCGAATCCTTTGATCCTCCAATTAAAATGATACACTCAATTAACGCTGTTCATTTCTGAGCGAAGAGATTAAAATGTAGCAGGTAGCAATTAACAATGAAAATGAATATTTCGTTGGATCGCACTTGTAATTGGTCTGTGTGTTATAATATTAAATATACCATAATTTAAAATCTCTATTCTTTCATTTGTGCTAAATTTTCAACGATAATCTAATTAATAACTGTAATCAATTATAACAGCGCTATTTATAGGTTTGCCCGAAGAGGAAAAACTAAAATGGGGCTTGAATAAATTAGCAAACAATTTAGTAACTATACCGTAGGTTGACACGGCCTATACTGCGCCACGTGTGCTCGTAATTACTAAACGTAGCTGCCCTCCTTCACGGCCACGAAACGAGATTCCAGGGGCCCACAGGACCCCGGACAGATAAATCATCGGCTTCTTCGAAGTGTCTCCTTTCTCGATGTCCGTTGGCCGGAGTCGCTAATTAAGTTTGCACAACGCTGCTGGTGCCGCTTCTGGCCGCATAACGAGGCGTGTGTAACTTTCTGTTCAGCAGGAGATAATGCGAGCAGAATACTTAATATCGCGGGCACCCGACTTCGGATCTCTTTCTGGGCACGTGCTGCTCGCCTACGGCCAGAAAGGGTTGAATCCGGAAGCCAACAACGTTTTCTTGGTTTCCACGAAACAACCGTTAGGGGGTGAGGAGGAAATTACCTACAGCACTGCACAGAATCTTCCACGGCAAGTAAAAGAGAGTTCCTTTCTGTCTGAAAGAGTAATAGGTTACGCGAGTGTACTTTAAAGTTTGAAGAGTCTAGTAGCTTTTAAAAAATACGAAAGAAAAACGGGGGAAGAGGTTAAGGATATTTTAGAACGTTTAACTCGTGGGTTGAAGATGAATTAATTAGATTTTTGTTTCCTGATTGGAAGATTGGGTATGAATATGCAGCAGCTGGAGGCTGGGACGATCGATCGAGAGATAGGTGGCACGAAACTGTTACTTCCTCCAGTTTGCTTCGAAAACTTTGCCCAATGAATGGGCGGATTATGTGCAGCGTTGCCTATAAATTTGGAGACACGTGTTGTCTAAATTCTGATTAAAATAATTAAAAAATAAATTACTACCTGTTGCAGCAATTTTATTTTTTCCTCGCAGATCGCATATATTCGACCATCTATTTTTTCGAGTCACAATTTTTAATAATCGTGTTCGTTACGAAGACAAAACCTGCGACAAATTATTTCCCGAGAAAGGATCGTAAAAGTTTCTCACGCTGAACGCCGAGAAAACCGCGATAAAATAAAATTTAAGACAACGAGCAGGAACTTACAGACTCCACCAAATGGCGAGAGATCGTATCGTTCACGAACGTTCCCTGTTTTTCCGCTCGCGTTTTCGACGGATCTGTGTTACTTTTCTCCCTTTAACAGTTGTACTTCGAAAGCTATCTCCATGGTAAAGAATTAGGCACGGGAGGTGCCGTAAAAGCGAGGAGAAACCAGAAGAAAACCAGGCCAAAAGATCGTAAAGAATCGGGTCAGCCAGAAGATGAGAAAACTTTTGCCCTTTTCTTTAACGCGTCTCGCCGAACTTGGATAACAGAATCTCGCCGTTAAACGAGAAATCGAACTGGTTTGTTCCACGTTCGCGTGGCTCACGGTCTACCGGCCCTGTGGACGAAACAAAATGTAATATAAGCCTGGTGATCCAGTCCTTTGTAATGGTAAGGGAGGTGCCAGTGACGTACACGATCGCAAAGGGTAGTTGGGGTGGATCGAGGGGAACGAAGTTGTTCCAGCGACCACGAGCCAAGAGGTCAGCCAATTTCGGCGATGCTTCTGCGTTCTGTTAACTTTCGTGCTACGTCAGATAGCCAAATGGTCTGTGTACTCCGCAGTGGCCTGCATTTTCCTGACTGCTTCGTTTTTACCCCTCCGCCTCTCTCGTGTCTCTAATCGAACGCTTTCGCAGCTCTGGTGTCGGTTATCCGATAAAAAGCTGGCCAGAGGTGTTGATTAATGAACATACGCGGTATTTTCAAACAGGCCGAGGTAAAAAAGCATAAAAAATGATCGTTTATCAAACGTGAGCTTTCTTTATGGTTAGCGAGTGGTTTTTGGTTTATTGTTTCGCAGGGAAAATCTATTTTTTAGAGGGTAAATAAATGATGGAAATTCGTATGATCATTTTAAGAGAAAGATTTAATTATCTTTGTATCGGAACGATGCAGAAAATTAGTATCGATCGAGATAGTTACTTTTACTATTTTTAACGAAAAAATGGGATTACATGGTAATAACGAAACTTTTCTTGATATGCTTTACGTAATTTGAAGTTACCTTGTTACTTACGGCGAAAATTACAGACACGTTGCCTGCAAATTCGCACGATAACGGTAGTGATACACATAATCGTAACCAAGTGGCTCCAGAGGCTGCTATTACACCACTCAAACTACGTACATGCACTTTAACGTGTTGTATTATGAAACACGGTGCAATATCGAAGCGTATCGTTCCCGAGGCGCGTATCGAAACACGTAGAAACCATGTACACCATGATCGAAATTCGCGATGTAATTTTTACCTTGTAAATCCTCTGTTTAGCGACTTCGAATTCTTCAGAAACAAAGAAACCAGCATCGGTTACGCTCAACATGGATTCTGCTATCCGATAGAATTTCGTGTGGAAAAGATTTATGAAAAGCGATATGCATATTGAATGGAAAATCCTGGCAGGAAAAAATTTATGGGCGATAACTCATTTGGTCGACGCTCAATTACCCCGTGGAAATTAAAAATCCAACTGACCCAAACCGCAGAGATAAATTTCTCCTTTGTTAATTCCGATTAATAACGATCCTCTCTTCCCATTCGCAACTGATATTCGGTAACAAAAGCGTGTGTAATTTGAATTTTTGGCTAACCTTCGTATTTTCGGTGACCAACCTGTGCAGCTTTCATAACTGACCGCTGCAGCAAAATCGATTTCGCTCAACCACGTGTTTCATCATCGAAAATACACGAAGCCGCACGATTCTCTGCTGTGTCCGCGAAATAATCTCGGTTTCGAAACGAATTCGGAATAGTCTCTGGATATACCTATGCAGCTCGTGGCGAGGTAAAACGAACCAGTCCTATGGTTCGCAAATATTTTCCACGATACCTTCTCTTTTTCTCATATGTCGGATTCCAGGAATATTTCTCCGGACTCTATGAGGATGACAAAGACAAATAGTTCGATAAAACGTAATTTTTTCGCGCAGCCACTTTCGACTTTCTCGCAGCGTGGCAGAATTGTTAATGGACGAACGATGCAAATCGGGGAAATCGCGTATCGAATCTCTTATATCTTCCTTTCCAATCAGTTTCATGAAATTCTTTGTAACCTTCGAAGACTATTTTCTTCACACCCGTATATCCTTTTTAAAACATTTTTATTTCCTTTCCATTTTTTTATAATTTTTCTAAATATTTAGTTTGGAAAGAAAACGGTTTTAAATCTAATAGAGCGGTAACAGTTGTTTAACTTAACCCTTGTCTTGATAAAAATGAGCTGTAAACAAGACCAACAGTTTCGCAATGGACAGCATAGTAAAAACTCACTCGAGACTCTCGAAAGGAAGCCGGATTAGGAACGAACTCGCAAGAAGTTTCTCTAAATCGTTATTCGTGGGAGGTTGAACGGCTCCACCTGACAATTCGCAAAACAATTTAGCTGCTTCCTATTGCGGACCGTGAGTCTGGCTCAGAGAATTTTTCTTCAACCGTCGCAAGGGCAGACTGTGACAAATGGAGCGATAAAACGGAGCTCATCGACCAAACTAAAACGCTCGCCGGTTGGTTTACGCGTTTCCGGTGTGCGCGCCGCTGTGGTTTCTTTTCCCGTCAGACTCCCTTTCTCTTCGCGTTTCAGCTTCGAAACGAATAATAGAGTCGCGAAACGCGTGGGCAGAAATGCGCGTCCCGAGGAAAAAGGGACGGCCGTG
The DNA here is from genome assembly GCA_019453375.1 of Ctenoplectra terminalis. NCBI lineage: Eukaryota > Metazoa > Arthropoda > Insecta > Hymenoptera > Apidae > Ctenoplectra > Ctenoplectra terminalis. Next base: position 22,253 of record SMSQ01018715.1, on the reverse strand, counting down.
TGTAATGGCTGAACGACGCTCGAGAAAGCGATCTCGAACGAGACTTTCTCGCCTCTCGATCCACAGATTAGATTAATAGGGATACCAACCCCCGGCGACTCGGATTAATCGATCGGAATTTATGAGTCGCCAAGGAAAATTTCACACGCGAACCACGCGACATAAATTTTGCGCTCGATAAAGTTGCAGATTTTTCCATTCGGTTGGAACGATTTAGTGTTTCAACGATAAACTATTCCCATTAACTACGTTACTTTTTTTTCTTTGCTGCTGTCTGGTAGAGGGTATCGTCGTTTCGTAGATTCTAGTTCGTGATCGATGAGATGGGGTGATTTATCGAGATGGTATCTTAAATTCCGTTGTCCGGAGCACGCTCCATTCTTCGCTGCTTTTCTTGAATTATGTCGTCGGACTTAAAAATGGAACTGCATTTTAGGAATATAGCTTCCCGTTGGTTCATCCATTCACTGTTATTATAAATATTTGCTATCAGTCTGATATTTTACTAATGGTTTCTTTTTTTAAGTTTTCAGACTCTTGAAACGCTTGATATTCTATAAAAAATTAAAAAACAATACAATCAGAAAGATATTGGTTTCCACCCTCTTTACTGACTTTGAAAATACCGAAAATCTGACGGAAAGAAATTTTCCACGTTCCCACGAGGTTATACCAGAAATCTCTGCGCAAATGGTGTTTCGCGGAGCCTTAAAAAATAGCCGCAGACTTTTATTTCAGGAAGAGTGAAGCGTTCGCCGCAACCACAGTAATCAAAGACTACAATGAACGTTCTCCGGCTGCAATTAAGCTGCGGCGTCCGCGTAATTAAACTGCTGTTTACGATGGAACATTCCTCGATGTTGCGTCGCGATAGAAAGTTCTTGCGAAAATTATTCGTCGATATGAAAAATTGTTCCGTGATTTGGCGCGTAAATCAACCGGTTCATCGCTATTATGTCACGGAGCTGGCTGTCGCGAATGTAACGAGCACATAAACAATCAGAGAGAAGAAAAATAAAGCAGAAAAATGAAAGAAAAATAGAAAAATCCGGCGCGTGCACGCGATAATGAAGACTAGATAACGCTAGATTCGAACCAACGACACCAGAGGTTACGGGGCGGCGAGACGTTCGGATTAAACGAGTCGAGTCGACTAAATTACACGGCGGATTAATCGAACCGAGAGTAAATAACGTGAATTAACGACTTCGTGTAATGAACGGATAAATCAACCGGCCGATTGCGTATCGAGATAGTTGGAATGAGCCCGCAGCCGCGTTAGAAGCTTTCGAAAAAAAGCGCACGGAAGAAAGATCGTCGGAGTGACCCGCTGGAACACCGGTTACTTCTACGTCGTGTAATTACACTATCGATCAAAAGTTTGGGTAGGTACACCTACGCGTCGTCCACGTTTCGCGGACAAATGTGAGCGAGGGTATAAATCGCGTGGCCTCTTCTTTTTAATTTTGTCGCATATAAGGGAAGAACGTGGAAGCATTCTGGAAAACGAGAGATTACGGGGTGATTCATAGGGTTTGAATCTACAGGTTAAAGTTTCATAATTTTTTGATCGCGAAAGGTTAAATGAAACTATGCATGAACGCTTGGAAAAAAAAACTTGGTAAAATATGGCGAATGTAAAAATTACGTAAAACACAAATTCTAATAAAATTAATAGACTTTATGCTCATTGAGTCACGTAACCGAGCTTTTGGCCAATAATGTACCATCGTGTGGGATGAACACTGGCCACCTTTATAATTGGAGGTCAAGCTGTAATGGCGATTCCCGGCGTTTTCTGTTCGAAGAATCGGCGGAAAAGAAACTTCGAACTGGCCGCAAAACCGAACGTATCATTATTATATTATAGGTGGCTTTCGCACCTTGCCGCGAACCGTAACGGGATCGTGGGATTAACAGCGTAGGGCAAGGGATATATAAGTGCGGACGTTACGGTGTCACGTGTCACGGAAACCATAAGGCCGGTCTCGTGTGTGCCCCATGGTGCGGTACGAACTCGATTCCCGTTATTCCTGTCGGGATTCCACGCTAGTGTCAAAATTCACAGCGCCGCCCCGGGGGACCTTTTCTTTCTCGGAAGGAAAAACGTCTTTTAACGCGACGGAACGTGTACGGTGGTTACGCCGGTTAAAAATTAACTACAGCATCCCGAACAATTCTTTTTCTTCCTTTCACACTTTTTACCATGCAACACACCGATGTCGATTTAAATAATTTTATTCCAGGATGAATCGATGCTTTATAATATGAAATAAATTTTTTCGAATAAAATTAAGAACTCGGAGAAAGTATTAAAGATTACAGAAACCAGCGTTGAAATATCTGTTAAATAAATTTCAAGGATCGCCTCTGCGAGGAAGCCCAAAGTCCTCGTACACAAGGTACAGAAGCACAGCTCCCCGCGTCGATTTATCGTCCTTATAAAGAAGATTCGGAGAAAAAATAATTTCAGCTGGATTTGCATTTCTTTTGAGTAAGATCAAGATGAAAAAAGAAAAGGAAAAAATATGCCAGAACCTTTGGCTCTTTTTTTTTCGTACTTCGATCATTCATCCTTAACCATGGTCCGAGTGTTGTATCTGTTTCTTCTTTTTTTTCTTTTTTTTTTTACAAACTCTACAAGTCGTTTATAAATACGTCGCAAGCTTTATCCTCCGACGAATGTGAAATCGAAATTATAGTCGTGTACGAGACGAAATCCCACGAGAATGGAGGCTTATCAAGCGGAACAGAGGAACGAGCTATTTAGAAATCTTGAATAACAATCGCATGCTTTTAATAATAAATCAAATTCGGAAATTCGACCGAAATCCTTCTCCAATCTAAATTAATTTTTTCCCCGTTCGAAACAGAGACTGGAAGTTAATTAAAATTTAATCGAATTTATCGCGACCTCCTGTTGGTTTCTGATCGGACCAAATTTGAATATTGAAAGGATTCTGCATCGGAGAGGTGCAAGACTGACCCAATATGGACGAGCATAATTCTTTCCCTGGTTGAAAATTAATGTTTGCCGTGAATCGCGTAAAGTCTCGCGCGTTCCATCGGCTCCGTTTGATACTTACATGCAGCATGTGCAATTTATTGTTTGATGAAGACGTAAAGAATGCGTATAACGGTGGACAACTCGAAACGCGGCATGAGAACGCTCTTTAACGCGGATACCGCGTTAATGGCGAACCGGCGAGGACAGAGCGCCACTTTATAGGCACTTTATTTACTAATTTACGACGTACAATAAGATACATTGATTAACAATAATTTGATCGATCGAAGAACTGAAAATTAATTTAAAATATAGCTTTCGGTATCACTTTGCTGTTTTTTGTAATTTTTTTTTTTTTTTTCTAAAAGAGGGTGAAGAAATAGCAAATTTCATTAAGAGGAAAAAGAGGTGCACCTTGTATAGATGCACTTTAGCGCGTGATAAAAGTATAGGTCGTCAGAGCGTTTACGTACATTTACTTTATAATAGTTTTTTTCTTTCTCAAACACTTTCGAGGCGATACGACTCGATCCAGTTTCCTGGTGCAGCTCGTATGTACGTGGAATGCGACGAGAAGTGTGTCACAAAAGTTATCTTTCAATTTAAACTCTCTGCTTTTGATCCGACGTTCGTCTAGTTACATTTGAAAAATAAAAGAATCTAATTTCTCACAATGATAGAAACCAATAATTAAGATCTATTATTGTAACCATCGGCCAAGCGTTTCATTTATTTATACGTTTCAAGGAACTATTACAATACGACCGATAATCCTTCAATACCACCCACAGAGGAGCTTATAACGAACGTTTGTTAGAGGGAAATCTGTCGAACGCACGAGCAATACCAATTCGATTTTAACCCGGGCCATTATAATAATAGTTCACGTGAAACACGGAAACACGACGTCGGTCGCGAATTATAACTCTAACTGTACACTTCTTCAATGTTCTTTAGTTACACCTAATACCTGTACCAACTACTGCTACTTATTCCTGGCAATTACTTTCTGCTTCCACTTAAAGCCATTTAAAGCGGAATTTACTCTCTGCGATCGATAAGGTGCCAACTAGGGGATACTTTTCACTTAAATAAAGCGAGATAGGTGTTAAATCGACGAACTGCAATTTAAAGACTCTTAAGTAGGAAAAAAGAATCCTTTCTAGGTGAAAATTCTTAATTCGCGCTGCTCTTAATTTTTCGACAATAAAGTTATGCGACCAATAATGTAATATACCGATAATGTGAGTCCTCGCGTGCTGACGTGCCTGCACAGGTTCTCCGTATTATAAGAAATATTGTAGCAAACTACTGAATTGTGATTAATAAATGTAAATATGAGTATCGAGGAAGAAATCGGAGCGTAACGATAAAAGGTTGAACGTCGAATTTCTGAAGAGGTTGAAAAATGTAATCTCCGTAGAAGGTCTCAGAAAACGAAGAAAATACGAGACGAGAGGCTAAACTCCCTCTCCGTTAGGCAGGCCTATCACGTATCTTTCGAGTAACAGCTTTGCTTCGACCGACGCCCAGAGCTCGTTCCATTCATTCGGTTTGCTCATTCATCCCGAAGTATCGGGCCAAGCTTTAATGCATTTTTGACAGGCCACCGAGTCGCGTGCCACACTTCGCACCTGGACTTCCTGCCCCTGGGACATCTGTGCGCCCCTTCGTCGTTTCGTAAATGCTTCTTTCACGGGGATCGATTTCCCCGCGACAAACCCACATCATCGTCTTGTTCATTGCTATTCAGGTCTGTTCAGAATGCTCGGGCAATTCTTGGTGTTGGCCGTTTGGTATTTCAGGTTCCGAAACGGCGGGCATGAACTCTTGCCGTTTAAAATTTTAGGGGAGGAAAGTGAATCGGGGACGACTGCGTCACTCCTCGAAATAGTCGTCCTCGATAACCTTTTGGTTATAAATGAAACATCGCGATCGTGATATTTTTGTTGCTTCAGATATTCTGTCCGTTAAGTCATCGCGAATAAAAGTTTCACGCGAATCGTTATACGCTATCTTCCAAGTTTACTATAGTCTTGTTAGAAAGTTTGCAACTTCGATGGAAACGCGTCAATTTCCAAATCAATAGCTTCTAAGCTCCCTTTGCAAAGCTTCGCCGCGAAAGACAGGGGAGCAAATTTTAGCGAGATAAGGTGGTCGGATCGAGCGAAGGTTTAATCAGGGGATGGAATTTTTAATGAAACAAAGGCACGAGGATGGAAAATAAACAGCGTCGGATTTAGTGGAGGTAAGGGAACCACGAGACAAGAGATTGTTACTCTTGAAAGTAATTACCAAGGTAAAGCTCTGGTTCGTTCGAGACCCAGGTTTCGCGACGAAGATTTACACCGCGAGATGTTTCGTCGAGGCGTGGAACGGAACCGAAATATTGCCAAAGAAAACAAACATCGAGGACTTTCTCGAAGCCTTTAATCGGGCATTTAGGTTGGTCGGATCGACGATAGATACGAGCCGGTCGTCGGAGAAATCGCTCAGCCAGGTACGATCGGGGAACCGCTTTTTATTCATCGCGCGGAATCGCTCCTTCATCCCCTCCGTCCATCGAGTATCAGACTAGTTTATACGTCGTATAACTGTAACTTTACAGTAACTGAAAGTCCGCTTGAAATTCAATAGAGTCGCCAATAAATTTGCGACCAGTTCCGCGGTGATGCCATAGGCCGTCAGGGTGGTACGTGTTTCAGCTGTGATTGATAGGGTAGAGTATTTGCAGAGGTCATTTTTACGAAGAGAATATGTGAACTGGGAAACTTGAAAATGGACTCCATAATAAATTACCACTGGAACTACCGAAGCGGTTGAATGACCCGTTTATAATTTCTCGTAGAAATTTTATAAATTTTTATCGGTAGCTTTAGCGTTAAAAAAGAATTCCTCGAATCGCGATTTGATGGCTTAAAAATGACAAAATTAACGGTTCAAAATTTTAAACCCACGAAACATAGAAACTGTCCATAAAACCTTAACGCGACTATAAATAGGAAGAATCGTCGATAATTCTCACCCACGTGTAAGCAAACGTGGAATACCGATAAGCTTGAATCGACCAGGAAACTGGCCACGTTTCCGTGAAACGGAGTAAAGATTCGAGCTCGTAGAAATAGCCGAGACGCTCTGGCGAACGTGACAGATTTCTGAGCGCGGAAATAATTCGCGATACTGAAACATCGGAATATAGCGCGACGCGTGGAAATGATGTCTCGATAGGGTCAACGAACGGTCATCGTTGCGTTAGATCATCGCGTTGGATCGCCACGTTTGGGGCCTTGCCGGAGACAATCGAGCAATCAATGTCAGGGACCAACCCTTTCTCGACGAAACAGTTCGTTTCCGTTCGCGCTCGAATCTCCAACCGCATGCCAATCAGCACTATTTGCGTGCCCGATACGGCGAACAGAGAAAAGAAAACAGTTACACCTCGCATAGTTTTATCTATCGTTTCAACGCACGTAGGGAGTTTCAGTCCGACTTTGGCGCGATCCATTTTCACTCTTCTCACACTAGACACACTCCGATCTACTTCCCTTCCACTTTTACAATTTTATTTCCAACGGAACCTACAACTTCTTGAATTCGAAACGAAGCAGAGATGTCAAGAGAATTTTCGTAGCGGAAAATTTTTCCAATCTCTTTCCACCGATGGTATCCGTTCCCCGTTGCCCTGAATTCCACCCTCTTTACTCGAAATCCAACAAGACACGTTTCTACGCTGGCCATTAAGCTACGAGACCATCAACGATACTCAGTCACCGCAGCAGGCAACGCTCGATTAACACATCGCCGTATTGTATCCATTAATAGACCAACAAATGGCAACGAACCGCCACAGGCGTCTACGACAAACACAATCTCCCTTCGAACACCCGAAAGTTCCAATAAATTAACTCACACAACAGGAGAAAAGTACAAGCCTGTGGAAACAATTAACTCGCAACACACGAACACGGCTCGGACTGGAACAGCGCGTAGGTGCACCAGGCTAGATTGATTTCCATTATCGTTTAGAGTCCGTCTGACAGTGACTTCCATCAGATCCGCACCCTTCTCCATCCATCGTGGGGCAGATGGGCCTGTTAAGTCATTATCGTTATTGTTTGTGCGCCTCACGCAGCGAGGGCACCCACTGGGAGTCGTGGCTGGTTTAATATATACCGGGTGGCAAGAATATATGGTCGGTCAGCACGGAAAGAAGAAACGTCGTGACTCATGCAGGCGCCAATCGTCGCGGTTTCTTGGACGAGGGCCACAGGTAATTGGCCGATCGTACGAAGACGCGTTCCACGGTTCAACTGTGTGCAAACCGCGGTCGGACGCGCGGTCGTGCATCGTTGAGTCATCCTGGTGACACGCACGACCTGAGCCTTTCAACGATGCCAGAATACCCACTATTTTTTCCTCTCTTTTCTCGCCTCTGTCCGTTGTCACGGACGAACGAACCGGAAGTTACGCGCGGAAAGGGCTAGGACCTTTTTTTACGGAAGCATCGCGGAAAAATTAGCGGCCGCATAATACGTGCGACCGAGACAGTCGCGATGGATTACAATGAGACGGTAAATTGGTCGTGAAGGGTTCGATGGATCTTCCAGGAAAGAGACTACGCGGTGGGAAACTGATTTGTGCGATTGGGTGGGGTGTGTTTGGTTTCTTTGGGACGGAGGTAGCTTCGATGGGACTTGGGCTGGGTGACTGGGAATAATTTGTGGTTTTTGATCCTCTGAGAAAGATCAAGGGTCAATAAAAGGTAAATTCTTAAAGGATTCGTTTTAATTTTGAATCACGTTCGTGGAAAGATACGAATGAAAAGGTTGTCGGAACAGCGTGTCTCCGAGAATAGAATTCACTCTGGCAAGTTCCACGAATGTTCTGCGTAAAATAAAGTTTGTTAAAAGAGAAAAGAAAATTGCCAAGATCGGGAAGTTAAATTTTAACATATTTTCGAAGGGAATCGGGCAATTATTGGCGCACCGTTTTCCCGAATAGCCAGCTGTCAGCCAATTAGAATGGAGTTTGGAAAGAAAGGGGCGTCTCTCGTCCAATTTCGTACACTTCCGTCACGATACTATCCCATACAATTACGCATTGCAATTTCCTTGATTCTTTTTCCAAGAAAATTCGTCACTGCCGAGCTCCGTGTTGTTCCCACCCTTCGTGCGAACATCGAAAGCAACGAAAGCGTGTTTGTCCGCCACGGAAACGCGTTGTCACTGGTAATTACGTGAATGCCAGTCAGCCATGACATCGACAACCGATCCATTTTTAAGCGAGCAAGTCCGCGACTGGTGACCGCGGGGAAGAAATTCTTCGTGCTTTCGTAACAGTTCCTTCGTTAAAGATTTATGTTGTTGCTCTTGCGGCATGCGGCATGCACGATCCATATACCGGCCTGAACAATAGATGAGAAATAACTATGGAATTGTTTAAAAAACAATTTACCCGAACGTTCCTTTCACTCGATCCTTTTCCACTTTTCCCATGATCCAAATACGTGTAATTCCTAAAAGATAAAAAAAAAAAACAGTGGTTATTTTTTGTCTCATTCTTTTCATCCCAATAATTTTTAACTCGATTCTTCTTTACCCACAATGGCCGAAGAACGTAAATCTATAAAGAAGCAAGCTCACACTTTTATCGAATTAACAAGGAACCTCGGCTTTTCACACGAAGCACGTACCTTTGAAAGGTGTATCCGCAAACTATAGACCAGGTAACTACACGTGTGTACACACGTGTTCGCTAATGGCTGCGTATTGATGGCGCGTAGGGAGGAAACCCCGGTGTTGGCTACGAATAACGAACCATTGTATCGTCTCCAAAATACACTCTGACCCTTCGGTCACATTTTTCTCCACGTGTTCTACCCCTACCCGGGCAGCGAAAGCTTTATCACCTGAAACGAAAGGGGGAAATCGTTAGCACCAGGGTCGAAAGGAACGACGGAGAATGGATTCCTCGAGTGGCTGCGAGTCATTAGTAATTCAACGAAACGCTGCAGTTAATTCTAAGAAAAAAGAAACTTCTCGACATGACCTTGCAAGAAGGAAAAGCAATCAACGACTCGTGCCGCCTCTCGTGGAACGCGTTACTCTTTCACGAAGTAGCTTTTCAAGGGTGGAGAGCCCTCCGTTGAGATTTCTAGAGCAACGCTGAAGAAGAAACGTACCGGTTGCACGACAAAAGTCGAGTTTTTCACGAGACCGGCCATTTGTTTAGGCATTAACGTAAACTGCGCCGAACTTCCTAGGCTTACGGGTTACGTTCATTAGCAACTACTCGAAAGCCAGCAAGGAATGCCGTGTACCGGTAGCTTTTTCTTCCTTTTAGTTTCTCCTGTTCGTTGCTTACCTTTGCTGTTTCTCTCCTTCCCTCTCCAACGTTATCCTTGCAACGCTACAAAGGACCGTCCAACCAATGGCCCTTCCATACCGTCGCAACCCTTTTCGAACAATTTTTAATTGTCGCCAACGAACGAAGGGTGAAGCGAAGCGTGAAAATCATGGCGAATCCGCCGGCTGTAAATGTTGCACAACGCGTCGCATGCTTCGACAACGATCCCTACATCGGCGATAACATCGAAACAAGTCATTGTACGAGGCTGTAATAATAAGCCGATTGGCCAGCCACGATTTCACCCGATCTACCGATCGTGCCGACTCGATAAACCGGCCCTCCCAAAGCTCCCCCATCGGGCGATGCTTTCACGCATCTCGACGAAGAGTTATCGACTTTTAAGTGGGCTGAGATTTGCATCTACGTGATCATTATTCTTAGCAAGGGAAACCGGCCGATGGTTCCCGCTTGTCGCTTTGAAAGTCAAAGTGCATACACGCTTTATGATCGTTTGTCACGCGCGCGATAGCCTGCTACGCCTAGGCCGAGTGCGTGCCTCGATGTTGCGCGAGATCGTTGCGACACATCGTGGCCTTGTTCGAACAAGAAAGTGCTGCCGGAATGAAAGATTAAAAAGATTTATCTCAACATATTCGATTAACTTACTCGTAGTCGATAAAAGATCGTGTATAGGTAAGTCTTCGTAAGATACACCCGATAAACTTATCATCTCGAGGTACTTTGTGTCACCGCAGACGAGGTACGGGATAGATCTCACATCTTGTGGGAGTTGGTGTCCAATATTCTGAAATACCGATTCTATAAAAATATGGAAAAAATACATGGTTCTTTTAAAAAACTAAACCGATGAAAAGATTTTCTTTTAACTTCGACACAGAGTTTTTTCATACAAACATATATAATAGAGATATTTAAGTATTTTTACTTAAATCTCCCGCCGTAGATACGTTACGTTATTTTAACTTAGGTAACTGCCAACTACGTTTAGTTTTAATTCTAACCACTATTAATGCTGTAATCTTATTCTATGCTGAATCGGTAACATTGAGAGTGACACTAAAATGGTAAGTCGAGTCGTGAGACAGAAAAAAGCATTGGATGTCAGGTCTATTCTGTACCTCGTCTGTGGTACCGTCGCACAAAATCAGAGAATTGCCGACGAGGTGACGGTATCTTTTCTGCGGTTATTTTTCTGAATTGGCAGTCGAAAAAAGGCGAAAGACGGTATATTACCGTCTAGTGGATACACGGAGAATCCTAATAGAGAATTTACAGTGTATACGCAGTTCCCTATTTTACCAACGATCGTTCAGTGAGGCATTTGTAATTTATGGACTTGCCAGATTTCGTTATCTCGAAATAAATGGTATTTTTAAACGTAAAAATACAATGCTTGGACAGTTAAAAAACGGAGAATATCTTTTACGAATTTTTATTACGACTTCGCTACAGCTTTCATATGTACAAAGGTCAACCTATCGATCTACGCGAACGAACGATACTTAACAAAAAATCGGTAAAAAATTCCTACGCTTTAATGAATAGCAAATAAATCATAGGGACCAACAAGGGTATAACTCGAATCAACATTTGGCAACGTTAAACGATCCTCACCGATGATAAAAGGAATCGATTTAACTTAAATTTTTTGGAAGGAAAATTTGCATCTAATTATGCGATTTCGTGATACCCAATTATAAAATACAAATTCTCGCTGCCAAATATTAATCGCGCGTTTTTAGTTCGTGTATACATATATGGTTTATTTTAACATACCGTAGATTCTCGTTACAATATACGTACAATATTCTAGACTTTTATCGTATAGTCGTCAGAGCTTAACCAGATATATTATCTCTTTCATTTATTCATACATACGTAGTGCCTTACATTAAGTTTGCTGGGAGCAAAATAGGAACTGTGATCGCCTGATGTACCTGATTCGTCCTTTAAAATATCCTCATCGTGATTTACAAGATAATTCTTAATTCTGAATTAAAATCTCGAATGTCTTCTTTCTTCGTACCCTACATTCATCTTCTGAAATATTTTCAAGAAACCAAAATTATCTTTTATACGGAATACAAATATTCAGCTAATATCTAATCCTACGACGTCTCTTTAATTCCGACGATAATTTATCTAAGATCAAACGCCGACGATAATACCTTAAAAAAAAAAAAAAAAAAAAA
>SMSQ01018715.1:0-10165 GCA_019453375.1 Ctenoplectra terminalis | reverse complement strand
AAATAAAAAAAAAAAAAAAAAAAAAAAAAAAAGAAAAGAAAAAGAAACGAAATATTCAGAAAGAAAAATCCTTTCGAATAAACTACTGGACGAATTCTTGGTGCAATTTGCGTACAAGCAGGCCGCAAGAAGGCACCGAGCAACGCAACGCGCGAGCTCCTGAATCTTCCAAGACGACCGCCAAAGGAAGGTCCTCGACCATTTAATAAAAGGCTTCCGCCGAATCGTCGGTGTTCCCCGATGAAAGTGCGCGTCGCGACGGTTTGTTACAGAAACGTCTCGTTAGGTTAACGAGGCATCCACGGAACACCGTAGTCGGGAATAATTGCCTGGTCCTTTTCTCGCGATGCTACGCGCTCGCAATTCAGGATGATTCGTTTCCACGAGAAGGGAACTCGCTCTTCGTGAAATACGCGACGTCGAATCGATGGGAACGTCGCGCGCATCCGTATTAAAGCGGACCTTTTCTCTCTTCGAATCCGCGCCCTGGACCGTGAATTCGCGTTCTTCTTCGCCAGTCACGCTTTAAACCACGCTTTTCACCGGCCAGACGTTGTCACTTTCGATCGATTGCACGCGAATCGAGACTGAGATCAGAGAGAACGGAAGTTGGTGGAAGAAGTAAATCATAGGCTGCTGAAGGGATTTTTACGTATCTTTATATACAGAATCTATAGATATATTTTTCGTAACTTTTTATATCTCACCCTTCGTTAGTTTTTTTTTTATTTTTTTTTTACTTTTTAGATAAAGTCCTTGAAACGTAAAGAAATCACAAGGTTTAGAAATATCTACGATACAATCTATTTGGTCTAGCAATAATCCCAACAGCAAGCCGATGCGTTCTTCTTTGCGTAACGACCACAACGAAAAATCGATAATAAAAGACAAAGTGTATATAATTTATATTCGTCGTGGACAAGTTACTTCGATTTTACGATCGTCTTCCAAAGCCTTCTCGGTCGTCACGGTTATTCTCGCGATCAAATTAGACACACATACCTCGAACGCGATTAACATTAACGTTACGCTAGGAATCTAGCTAAAACTATGTACGATTCGCACTAAACACGAACTTTCTACCACCCTTTCGATTTCCTTCCCCCTTTGAACGCGGTGCACGGTTGCATGGTTTCACGCTCTTCAACGTATTTAGAGGCAATATCCTGTTCGATCCATTATTCCTGGACGCAGGCAGCCTTGATAAATAATAAACGGTAATAAAACGCGTCGGCCGTGTAAATCATCGAAACGTAAAATCTGTATCCTTTCCAATCTTTTTTTTTTTTTTTTTTTTTTTNCAAACTTTTTTTTTTTTTTTTTTTTTTTTTATCGTATTTCGATTTCTCTCCGTTTCGTGTGAAATTCTCGCTGAACATTTCTCTTTGTCGTGTTTTCTGTTCTCTGTTCCAGCTTCGTTTCGACGCCAGGAAACTTGGTTTCCTGTGGCACGTTTGTCAAATTAAGAACATCTCTGGACCTTCTCATTTTCACGTGTACGTATATAAATCTAGTTACACGGATAATTTTGTACTTTTAACCGAGATATCAACTGCGGTTCGGTGGATCCGTTGATCACTTGCGGCGATGAAGACGATGGTTCGACGTACGGCGTGATTCCGAGTGTAGAATATTCGTCGAACGAAACAATGCGAAAAGAAAAAATAAATTGTAGAAATTATAGCATAAAAAACATAAAAAAAAAAATAAATTAGAAACATTGAACGTCTACTTGTTGTAAAATTCAGTTTCTGTTCTCCGTGGTGTTTAAAGAGATTGAATTTCTGAACACGATTTTATCGTAAAAGCGTAATCGAATATGTCTCCGACTTACCTACCGTGCCTCGAAAATCGACAAAACGAAACAGCTCGACGGAATACTTACGCTCGAAACGAACAAGAAACAGAAGTAACTGAAATAAATGGGCGTGAACTGAACGCAGCACAGTTTCTCTCCTTTCTAAACATATTTATTGTAATCGTATTGGCAAGTTGGATGGCTTACATGCTAAGAATGGCAAAAGAAAAAAAAAACGTAAAGAACATAAAGTAGTAACGTAGTACGTGCGACGGGAGAAGGAAAGACAGAACCGAAGTACAAAAGGATTACAGGAAACAAAGACAACAGGACGAGTGAAACACAGGAAACAAAAAATGCGAATAGGAAATGGTTACTAAAAGATAAATAGACTATATGATATTTACAAATTAAAAAAAAAAGGGAAAAAATGGGAAGACGAGAAACGTAGAATTCAGGAAAAAGAAAGACAGGTTATATCTGACATACTGGCTCGTTCACGTACAGCAAGACTGCTTCTGTCTCGATGGCGAGAAACGTGGGCAAAAAATCGATCTAAAAAAACGGAACAAAAAGAGGTAAAAAAAAAAGAAAAAAAAAATTAAAGAAACAAAGAAAAGAAAAAAAATTCAAGCGTCAAAGATTTCTATGCTTATTTCCTTTTCAATGCCCATGAAATAACACTAATTTATTTTGTTTCAAGTCTCTCTCTCTTTTTCTCGAATCCCTGCCAGGAGACAGATGTACATCCTTTTTAAACACGATCTAGCGAAGCTAATAATAATGAAATGATAATGATAATAATAATAACATTAATATTAAATGACGGTAATAAAAAACGTAACGTAACAATATTGAAGCACCTTAACGATAGTTAACCATAAAGTAAAGAACGACATGGCGTTGTGTCAATGACGGGGGGCCGATGATCAGTGCTCTATCTCTTTCTCTTTCGTTTTTTTCTCTTCCACTTTCTTTATCATTTCTATTTCTCTTTTTCTTCGCGACGTCGAAATTCTTCGTCCCTGCGGATATGCTCGAGATCTCGAAAATTTTTGCACGTTTCTTATTTCTTTTATTTTCATTCCTCGATTCGTTCGTTCGTTTTTTCTTTTCTTTTTCCTCCACTTCTTCTTCTTCATCTTCTTCATTCGCCATGATCGATACGCAAACTACGTTGCGGTAGCTAACGACACGATAATGGGAGAATCGCGCTGGTAGGAAGGCGCCGATAACGATATATAACTAGCAAATCGATGATACGTTACGCAGAGAAACGGCGTGTTTCACTGGCACCCGCATGCTGGTGATCCGAAATTAAACGACGAAAAAGTAACACGATTTATCCGTGCGGAGGAAACCGTGACAAAAATATCCTCGACAAGTTCCATCTTGTGGCGTTGCCGTCAAAATTCTAGACAATCGCGATCGATCGAGGCTAGGTGAAAATAATTGTATTTCTTGGCGACAGGGACTTGAAATTAATTAGCCTTAAATTAATGAGCTTTAAACGAAGAAAAGAAAAATCGTCGCCTAATTATTTACTAGTATATATATATATATATTTTTTTTTTATCAAGTTTCCTCCATCAGGATCGTGTAAAATCGCAACAATTTTAGAAACGACGGTGCGAACCCGACACGCTATACGAATTTTTCTTCTTATTTCGAAGATATAATTTTATTCACGCCGTACGTCGAGAATTGCACGCTCATTGGTTTCGCCACGCGACCGTGTTCCTCTTCCTCAGATTCGACGATGAATTACAAAATAAGTTAGGAGTTTATGGTTTTTCTATCACTAAAAAGACTCTATTATATAATATATAATATAATAATTATATGCCTATGGTTACGACGCGTCCCTGATTATGTTCTCTGTAAAATATCACGTAGATAGGTATATTTCATATTTTTTCTCTTTTTTTCTCACTTTCTAATAATATATAATTATATGCGTATAATAGGAGGCCATCCCAACATTTTTTTTTTTTTTTTATTCGATCCTCACATTTTCTATTTCTCACGCATACTCGTTTTTCTTCTGTCACACTTTTTTAAAATCTCTATATTTTCACCCATCTTCCATACGATGTACGTCGTATATCACGCATTAACACATTCACGCGAAAAATTATCATATTCTTCCTTGATCTCTCTCTTTCGTTCACTCGCTCGCTCTCTCTTGATACAGCAGTAAAATCACTAACCGGTATATATCGACGAGTCAACGCGTAAAAACGACTGTAAGTACAACGTATTGCATTGTGATTTTGGAATTCAGCACTGTCGCTCGTGGAACAGTCGAGTCGAGCGTGCTTGGCAGTGAATATTTGTCCACTTTTAGCGGGAAAATGCAATTCGAGCGCACGTCTGTGTCGATATCCGGCTATTCGCGTTATAAATCTATCGCAAAACTGAGGTAGCTCCATTGTAGTCCGTTACATGTCGTTTTTTTTTCCACATTTCTACACCGCGCAAAGCAATTGGAGGGACAGTTGATACTTCGACGTATACTATATTTGTAACTCAAGTTCTTGCAATATATCTATTTAAACATCTTTAAAATTGTAGAGATTACGAAAACACTTTTTCAAAAAAATGTTATATCGTGAATATACATATATTTTTTAAGTAAATCTATAAGAAACTCATTCGTTCCACAAACTCGTCTTCTGGTATAAAAATCTCAAAGATATTTGAGTACATAAATGTTAAGTACATTATTTCATCAGTTCGTCTAACCGAATCGTCTAAAAATATGATCTTCGAATTACTTTGAGCAGTGTATTTTTAATTTTAATTCTGAAACACGTTTAACGTTAACGAATTCTCGTTCGACTCTTTAAGCAAGGCTTCTTCGACTATTTCTTCTCTACATCCATTACGTTTTATTGTATTTCTCACGCCGACTCGACTGTTCCGCGCAAGGAGGCAAATCCTTAAACCTATATAATACGTCGAAGCTATATTATCTCGCGCTTCTGACTATGTGTAAACGTTGTGTATATATAATTATATAATATATATTCGCTACGGAGACGTATGGTTTCTCAGGGACGATCTGACTCGTCCCCCTGAACATCGTACAAGTAACGTATGCTTTAGGTAATCATGAGCGTGAGTATAGCGCGAGAAGAAGACTGATATTTAATTAACATGGAGGTAGCTGTGGTGATTTTCACAATTATTTTTCTTTTCCCGTTTTTTTTTTTTTTTTTTTATTTTATATCTTCGATCGTCGTACGACTCGTAAAACAGATTCGAGCTGCCAACTATTGCGTCGATACTGGAGTCGCGACTTTTATCAATCCCTCATGGCATCGTTCTTTCGGTAAAGAAAGTCGTAAAACAGCTCCAATCGATTTCATCGAGCACACGTCGATTTACAGATACGGTGTGCACACGCCTTGCCACTTGCCAGTGTAAAATCTCGTAACAAACAAGAAACAACCAAACAAACGAAACAAAACAGAATAGACGCTGGCTCGCGAATAACCTGAGCGCCTTGTTTTAACGCAAGAATCACACCTGTAGTAGCAGTAATAGTAGCAGTAGTAGTAGTTTCTATAAGTATAGTATCACGGCCTGGCTGCTTCAGATTTCCTGAGTTTGTTATTACATTTACAACAATGCATTATTTAATCGTGTCGGTTTTCAAGTACCTGAGATGGTAGCTCGCTCCCTTCCTGACAAAATTAAAAAAAAAAAAAAAAACTTGTTCTTCGAAAACCTGTAACGCTTATCGAGAATAACGCACGATAGAAGATTCGTCGACTTTAGTTACTATCATCTAAGGGAGGAAGAAGCAAATGGAAGAGCACTGTGAAATTTTTGTCGCTATTAAATACGACGATCATTGGCAATCTTTTCGAATACATGTTCATAGTTCGACACGACTCTCGATTTACATTATTTTCTATGTCGTGGACGAGATCACTAGTCAGGTTTGAAACCTACCAGACCTTTCTGGGTCACTTTTCAATTACTGTAGGAAGAGAATTTCGTCCCTCGGGCAAGGATACTTATTTGCATTCTTCCCAAGGAGCCAAACGAATCTTCTGACTGGCAGACAATTCTCGAAAGGCTTAGACGCGTTTACGACGTCGTTAATCCGTCTTTATAATCGCCGTAAAGCCACGCGAAGGCGAGTGCACTCGCACGATTCGGTCTTTACGAGCGTCGGCACGCTCGTCGTTTATTATTGTCGATACCGAGAGAACCGCGTGTTCGCCATTGCTGATGTCGTCGACCAGAGTTCTATCGTGCGTTATCCAAGTTCTTTCACTGTTCTTTCCATTTTCTTTTTTTTTCCTCGTTCGAAGATCATGAATCATGAATATTTAATCCTGGATAATTCTTAATCGTTCGACCTCGATGTACAAAATTTTTTCCTCCGGTTTAAGAATTAAGTATTCGCAGATTCATGAATTTTTTCTTTTCTTTTCTTTTCTTTTCTTTTTTTTTTTTTAATTTGTGCGAGTTAATCGATCGAACTATGATCGATCACCTTGGATGGGAGCGTTTCGTGGTTATGCACACGATTGTCTCTCTAACAACTATTGCAATACTGTAGTTGGTGGTATTCTATTCCAAGTGACTATTGCGAACTATGTTCAACGGACTATTTAATCTGTGGGATACACCCGACTGAGGGGGTGGCAAGGTGCTCTCGTAGGAGGGACGTTCGTGTAAAAATATTTAATATGTATATGTACATTTCGTATATACATACAATATACTTCTGTTTGTATACATATATATATATGTATATATATATAGCTATATAAATACTGTCGTAGAAAACTATCATTTGCAGGGTGGGTCGTGAATTTGTCACTGTGAAGGGGAGACGAGCGCACCCAGCCAACCCTCTTAACTATAATGCTTGCTTATAACGTGTGTGTACGTATCTCTTTGCAGCGTTCAACGAGTCTGTACATGTAGTAGTGTATTTTTAAACGTGTGTATGTATATGTGTGCTGTGTATGTGTCCGTAAATAACGTATATTTAGCGACAATTAGTGGAAACTGTCGCTGCTATTCGTACGGTTAAAAAAACAGAAAAAAAACAAAAACCGAAAAAAAAAAAATATAAAGAAAAAATAAAGAAAAAAGTCTATCGACGAGATCACTGTGTTCATCAACTTTCCACGCGATCGATCAACGAGTGTATAATTCGTTGATCGTCGCGGAGGGTTGAAACAATGGGGGAGACGTTCTCTGTGCAATCTTTTCTTCTTACCGGTGACGAGAAAGAAAAGAACGTTGAATGAAAGTAATACGATAAAAAGGAAAAGAAAAAAAAGTCTTAAACCGCGTCGCGTTCGATTAATTATTCACAATGGCACAAAGAAAACGATCAACTCAGTTTTCCATTTTCTCGCTTCGTCTTTTTTCCGGACAGACGGTTATTACAAACGTGTTTAACGATACCTAGAAAACCTTTTAGCTTCCTCCTTCGATCGGTGTCTACTATGTTTTTTTTTTACTCTTTTTTTTTTTTTTTTTTTTTTTGTTAATTATTTTTCGTCTCTATTTTCTTCTCTTTAAGATTCTCCTTCTCGGCAAATACCGCGGATAAATTTGTACTCTGCGAAGAATTTCTTTTTCTTTTTTCTCTTTATTTCCGTTTCTCCGATTTTCTCTTTCTTTTTACCCTTGTCTCGCGACACGATCGCGCCTGATCCGTAATATTTATAGAGAGCTTATTCAAGGCAAGAAGTGGTTTCTTTGTACCGATTAGACCTAGTTTCGCGTCTCGATCGATCATTCCCGCATTCTCTCCCTCGATCTAAAACACGTCCATCTACGAAGCTTCCCAGTAACTTCGTGGAACGTCGATTTCGTGGATCCGCTTGCTCGAGACGAGCGATTAAAAATTTTCACTGTTCGCAACAAACGTTAAAATAGCACACTCCGAGGTCTCGCGATAGAAATCACTAAACGAATCGATTTAATTCCTTCTCAACTTGATTCCTATGGCCTCTTCGCGTGATTCGTATACAAGTGTTTCGATCGTATACAAATACCCTTGCATATATATAATACAAAGTTTTAAAAAAATTTGAGACTCTCAGCATCGAGCTCGCTCCTCGTTCCAAACCCTTGTCCTGATAATTTTGACAGCTCGTCAACGTTGTTTCAACACGTGTTCGTGCAATTATTGTCTTGGGTAAAAAGTAGCTTCTGTCGCGTAGCTTAAGTCGCTAACAAATTGGTTGAGAATTCGTACCGGAAGGAGCGAGTTGACGCTGCTCGTCGAAAAGTTTGCTCGCCTCGCGCATGATCCACGACCGATCGCCGATTTTAATTTCTCGAATCTATGAAACTCTTTTTTTTTCGACGTAAAGTCTCGCGAGCACACACAACAGTTTACGTTTCGTTTGTGAACGACGTATCCCTAACGTCAGTGGCTGGCAAAGTCACTGAGAATCCCTGTGTTTCATCGATAAAATGCTCTTACAGGCTAAGAATGGGTTAGTATACTCCGAGTATTGCGTACAACCTACTAAACCTAAGCGAAAAGAAAAAAAAAAGATGAAAAAAAGGGGGTGCTAAACCTGAAGGGTTTATTGTAAGTCGTCAGCCATAATCGATTCTCTCACTTGCTCACGGTCACTCTTTGCTTTCTAAGCACACTTGCGCAAAAATCCAAGAAAAAAAATGAAAAAGACAAAATATAATTATTATTATAATAAAGAACGTGAAACGGAAGAAACCCTTCGTTCAAACCGCGTTGCGCTACTACGTATTGTTAAGTTTCTCTTTTTTTCCTAGGCGTATTTAATTATGTGTATGTATATATATATTTATATATATAATATGTATTCTCAAGGTATACCGTAAATAAAAGTAGCTCGTGTATGTATTCAATTAGTAGGAACCATTTTAGCATTATACTTCTCGAGTCTGGACACAAAATCGCGCGCGCGCGCGCAATTGCGATCTACGAGTTCAAATTTACCTCTCTTCTTTATCGCAATTATCACTTGAAGAACAAGAATCACGTCTGGAAAGGATACGGGTGAGTAGAAAATGAAATGCAATCAGATTAATCTCACGCACGACGATCGTCGCACGATAAAATCGGGGAAAAAAAAATAAGAAATACTACACGATTTATAAATAACACGAACTAAGGGGGAGATCGTTGATCGAGATGAGTCACAGCTAACGACACGCTTAAAAATGCGGAAAAACTTCGATGTATGTCCCAAAAAAAAAAAACAAAAAAAGAAAGAAGACAGAAAAAAATGGCTCATGGTTCTCGTTCCATCCGTGACTCTATCATTCTCTCTAAGTGACGTTTGTTTTTCTTCTCACATTTTTTCCACTTTAAAAAAAAGACAAAAAACACAAAAATACACGAGCAACTAATCGTCTATAAGATTTCGTCTACGGGTAAAAGATCGTGCCGTTCCCTCAAAAGAGGCAACAAAAAAACTCGAAGCCAAAAAGAAAAAAACTTAAGTACTAAAAAGGTCATGGCAAGCCCTGGGATGGATTTTTATTATCCAATTCGATTAATCGACGAGTTCGATCGAACGGACGAACGAAAATGGGACGAGCGTGAGCTGACGAAGGGAACGACAAGAGTTCTCGTTATTTTAAGATTCTTTAACTCGAGGCTTTTTCGCAGTTCGCGCGCTACTTCGCCTAATTCCGTTTTCAGAACCGAGCGAAACACATCATCTCAAACATCAAACAAGAAACATTTCACGTCATTCGCTTCCTCCAATTTATTTCGAGTCCCAGTAAAATACTACTTATCACGTTACCGTAACAATTATATTCTTTTTTTCCTCTTTTGGAATTACTTACGGAAATAAACGAATTACGCTTCATCCTATGCACCTATTTATGTCGTATTGAATCACCAGAAAAATTTCCCGTTCGACAATCGATACGACGAGTTTACCGCGCCTCGTTCCGTTTACGTTCCGCCTTTTTCTTTACGATAAAACGAACAGACGATTAACAATTGCGATAATCGTCGCGTTTCTAACGCGACTTCTTAATTGGCGAGACACGACCACACGTAATTACCGCGCGCGATCAAAGCACACGCCGGTATAATTTTTCTCGTGTCCGTATACGTGTGTGACCATACGTAAAAAATGGTACAGTGTGAGCGTGTATTTTATGTATGTAATGCCGTGTGTATGTATGCGAGTGTATATTTTCCAAAGTGCACGCTTCTAAAAAATACAGGGGGTGCTAACCCTAGCGCTACACGTATCCACTCTACTCGTTACTTTAATGTATTACTTCTTTCCATTTTTTTACGTGTTCCGTGTACGTACGTACGCGTCGTGGTACACTAACTTCTCTATATATCTAGACAATATATATTTTTCCTCAACA
>SMSQ01018714.1:0-25800 GCA_019453375.1 Ctenoplectra terminalis | reverse complement strand
CAATTATGTTTATAACACGATATTCATTTCATTCGTTATTTCTCTTTTTTTTTATTTCCCAGAATTTAGGAATTTCACTTCAATTGTATGAAAAAAGCATCGACTCTGAACGTATAAAAAAGATTACTGGTAACTTGAAATATTTCTTACTAGTAACAATTTTTTTTATTTTTTTATTTTTTTATTTTTTTATTCAATTATAATTGTTAATATTATTAATATGCAGTTAGTTTTAGTTATATTATAATTATTAATATTTATTAATATTTCCTATATTAACTATCACAGGATTGTCCTTTTCCTATTATAAATATTAATATTAATAAGTATTAATATTTCCTATATTAACTATCACAGGATTGTCCTTTTCCTATTATAAATATTAATATTAATAAATAATAATATTTCCTATATTAACTATCACAGGATTGTTCTTTTCCTGTTATAAATATTAATATTTCCTAATCACAGAATTGTCCTTCTCCAGGAGAGAGAGAGAAAAATTTTTTTATTCAATTATTATAATCGTCGTTGAAACTGTCTTGCCGACGTTCTTAATAAAATCAACAGAGTATAAATTCATCACGCATGACTTGAAAAACGTTAATAAATAGGATAAAGAGGATCGAAAGGAGATAATACCCGATATCGGCAGACATTCGTGTCAGACGCGAGACTCGTAATGACGATTGCTTAAAAGATAAATGTCGTGTGAAACCCAGTCCGAAGCTAATCCGAAAGAATGTCGATCTAAGAGGGGAAAAAAGGAAAAAAAATTCCACGGAATGGTCCTCGGGGAACTTTAACAACGTACTTGAAGAGCTCGTCGTTAGCGGAAAGATTCTCGGGCATTCGATCGATCCAATCGTGTCGGGCAAATATAATCAAATATTTTCACATGACAACGTTGTACACAGACCGTTCTCAATTTCGCGCACCGCAATTGCAAATAAAACGTGTAGGTTCTGTTCCATAAAACATGATAGCGACGATGGAACGGTATCGCTTTGAAAAAGGTTTAGGTCGAACAAATGTTTCTACAGGCATTGTTTTTTCATTATTCGGAGGCGCTGTCCTCGCACCTGAAACTGCGCCCAATTGTTGTACAACGTTTGTTTTAGGCGAAGCATTTACGTTAAAAAGGAAACTCTTTAGCTTTTATAGGAACGCCGAGACAAACGGTCTGAAGTTCGAAAACTTGAAATGTACGTGTTAGACGTTATAATTCCACATCGAAAGAAAACACAAGACTCGAGTTTCTTATACGAATATTACCTTGTACTGATTTTTATCGTATACATAAAAATTAGATACACAGGAGAAGAAACGTAAAAAGAATAATAAAAGCGATCATATAGGGCAGGAACAATTTTTATTCGTTTTCCGTTTAAAATTCGGGACACGTTATTAATCCATTAACTGCCAATTTTTTTTTTGTTATTTTTGGCTGGATAAGTTATATATATGCACAAAAAGTTGTGTAACAATATAATTATATTTAAATTATGTTTCGTTTTGAAATTATTTGATATTTTTGAAAAAGTCCCAAGTGGGTATCGTTATAAAATGATGGGCAAAATCATTTGAATAAAAAACAAAAGACCGAGTAATTAACAGATCGTTACTATAACCTCTAAATTATGTACATTTGTGTACTGTATTTCATTATAATATAAAAAAGATACAAATAATATTGAGCTTGAAATATGACAATTTTGTTGCGCTCAAGTTACATATGAATTTCAATTTCGATCGCTTGTTGTAAAGAAACGAACCACAAAATGCACATTTTCTGTTACACACAATATTAACAAATATATATAAAATTAAATTAAATTGTCAAGCGTACCAAATATATTTTTGGCGCCAAGTGGTAAACGTAAAATTTCAAAATCCCTAAATGGGGATCGTGGCAGCTAATGGGTTAATATAGGAAATAAATCTTTGATTCGTACAATCGAAGATTAATTTGGTACACATACGTGGTACAAAATTTAGTATTCATTTTTACATGAATTAAAAATTGGACGGTAAGATTGACAAGAAGATAAGGATATTAACAGGATGTAGATATTAGATATAAGGAAGAAAACCACAAAATACCCACTTTCTGTTACACACAATATTGACAGATACATATAAAATGAAATGAAATTTTCAAACGTACCAAATATATTTTTAGCGATAAACGTAAAATTCCCAAATCCCCAAAAGGGGATCGCTAATGAGTTAAACATAGCGGTACATTTGAGACAAAAACGTGTCGATTCCATTCTTAATTTTACATCAAATTTACCACGTATCAGTTAAAAGTATTTAGCTTACATTTTCCTACTAACATACCCGTGGATGACAAAATATTCAGCTATTCTATTTTTTAGGACCACCTTTCTCATACAGGTCGACCAAATACTTTCGCTTAATCATGATATACTTATTCCTCTCACATAACCAAGTTAGGTGACAACACCCTCTGTACCCACGTTTCATCCCTAATTTACAAAATTTCTTTACCCATCCAACAATGATTACGATATATTTCCCATCCGAAACCACGCGACATATCTTCATTACAACCTACGTCCCACTCTTGAATTCCAAATACACCCTCGATTCTTCAGCCGCCCCTTTAAGCTCACCCCTCCGAGTTTCCTCAACACCGTGAGTACTTTACCCTACAAGGTCGCGTTAGCTGGTCGCATTGAATGCTCGCACGTCTGAAACAGTCGGAACGAATCGGTGCACGTTGTCGAACAAGTTAGTTGTCCGCGTTTCATTGAAATTTCGTATGGGTCGCCGATGTCAACGGGAAACGGGGACCCTCGGTTGTCACTGTCAAACTTCGGATCTCGAAGTTTGGATTTTGGCGAACCGTGGTTAGCGTCGTAGAGTGGGTGCATGCCGCTGCATGTTTCCGGTGAATGTCACCTATTATTTACCGTGAGTCTTCGAGACTCGACGACACGACGGATTGAAATGTCAAGTCCCTTGGTTGCGCGGCGCAACGAACGTTTGTGCGTTACGAGCATCGCTCGTCCTATAATTAGCATGCCAGTGATTCACGGTGCACGAGAGATTTATAGCTAATTATTCATCGTCTACCCCGTTCTGTCCTTTTACTTACGTTCCTTTCGTTGTCTTTCTTTTTTACTCTCTTTGTGCGTTCTTTACCGTGTTCCACGAACCGTGATGTCTTCGTTATCTCTGCGTTGCATGATTGTACATACGATGCAAGACGTGTTCACGAGGATGATCGATGCGAACGAATCTTTCCTGGAAAGAAATTTTATGACGCCGCGGAACCGTGTTAATCGATTTTTGGATTCAGGAAAAGGTCGTTCTTATGGTTGATGATCGTATTTATTAGGTCGGTCAATAAGTTGTAGTTGTTAGCGATTATTGTTTTCCAACGCTTTGGAGTGCAGCTAAATTCAATTGAAATATCAGCCATTCAAATGGACAATATTTATTTATTGAATACTAACAAAAATATTTCCCTTTATAAAAAAAATCGCTTTTCACTTTTAAATTAAAAACGTTAAAACCTGCACGAACTTTTTTGCAAACCTAATATAAAATACGATTTTGTTGTGGTAAATTATTGAGTTTCTAAAATAATAGTTTGCTGAACTCTGGATTATATCACGCGTTGTTGATTATTGGAACATTGAGAACTTCTTACAGGTGAGATACAAAAATATAGTCATGTTCCAATAATTAAACGCGACCATCGTCAACGATTCACAGAAATATATGGTCGCCCAGCGAATGTTTGTGCAAAACCAAAAATTGATCGAAAATATAAAATGCTTTACGTTCCCCTTTCAAGTTCTCGTTTACCCAATAACGCAACTTTTACCTCGTCGAAACTCGCGGAAAATTCAGTTTTACCTCCGAAGCTGTCGGAGAAGGATTCGTTTGCACGAAAGTACTTGAAGTACGCTCGTGAGTTTTTGCGTTCCATTGATCAACGCTCTGATCGCATATACTCGCCCTCCGGTACAGAGATGTCAATGTACTTCTTCCGGTTGCACAACCTACGCCGCCAGGCGGAGGAGGTACGGAAAAAGCGGCAAAAGGGAAGATCGAGTCAAGGTGGCCAACGTGGGACCAATTGTACGGACCAATCGCAGCCGACAGCCGGATCGATGCATTGTTGCAACAGGGTCCATCGGGGCCCGAGCAGGCTCTTCGAGCGTGCTCCATTGCAGCCCAGCGATTCGCTCGATGAAATCGCCTTTCAAATACCCAGGTAACGTTTTCCGGTTGCATGCATATTTTCTGTCATTTAATTTTTAAATTTCGTCTATCGTACAATTTCTTTTTGTGGTCGAAAATGATTGATAATTAACTAGGATTCTACATACATTCATGAATATTTATAATTCATGCGCTTCTTTATAAAATCTTGACGCGTCTGCTAATATTATAAAATCCGCTGCTGATCTGATTATTCGAAATTAATTCAGTAGGTATTAATACCAATTTCCTCGCTCGGGAAATAATTTCTTAAAAGTTTGGATACATTTTTTTTTCATAGAAGAAGAGAAATTCGCGAGCAAATTAAATTATATAATAGTAATAAATGGTAAGAATTTTATGCAGGGATTTTTATTACTTAAGAAGTTCTAGTTTGATCGTAGCACGCCGTGTTTCAATGTCACAAGTGGTAACGCAAAGTAAAATTG
Organism: Ctenoplectra terminalis; assembly: GCA_019453375.1. NCBI lineage: Eukaryota > Metazoa > Arthropoda > Insecta > Hymenoptera > Apidae > Ctenoplectra > Ctenoplectra terminalis. The sequence continues at coordinate 21,112 of SMSQ01018714.1, read as the reverse complement.
TAAATACTGTTTAGGAATGAAAATGGTAACTTAAAAGTAAACTTGATTGATAGGCACATGTATATTCATAAGCATTTTCTAGGTTATATTTTATCGCAGAAATTGACGACACAGAAACGTCATTAAAATAAGAACGCCTAAATACGCGACCGATTGCGTGCTCAGCTTCTATTGTGTCTCGTGCATTGCGGTGCTGAATACATTAAGCGTTGCGTATCGCGTAGGTGGAGAAGTTCCTGACTTGCAAACCACATTAAGCCACGTGTACACTCATTCTGCCGTACAAAATATTTTTTAAAATACAGAGTCAGAATTATTACTTATAATTCACGAACAAGGATTTTCTTTCATTGCTATAGTAAAAGTCTTGCAAAATATTAAAAGAAAAATAAAACATTGCAAAAATTATTTAGTCGATTCAACTATAATTATTTTAGTATAGTTTCCCTTTAATTTAAAAATAATATATTTACAATACAAAAAATACGCATATCCATATTTCTTTTATTAGTTTTCATTTCATTTCTTCGATACCTATTTCTTTACAATCAAACTATTTTCAAAGGTACAACATTTAAAATATTTGGATCCAAACATCTATGGTGAATTATAATATTTAAAATAACATTTAAAATATTTGGATCCAAACATCTATGGTGAATTATAATATTTAAAATAACATTTAAAATATTTGGATCCAAACATCTATGGTGAATTATAATATTTAAAATAACATTTAAAATATTTGGATCCAAACATCTATAGTCAATTATAATATTTAATATAACATTTAAAATATTTGGATCCAAACATCTATGGTGAATTATAATATTATCATTCGCATCAATCCGCATCAATTCGCATCATTCGCATTAAATAAATAAAAAACGAAAACGGTATGAAACTTACTGGTACGTAAAATGTATTTTCTAACTTCATTCCCTCAATACAGCAAAGACAGAATCCTACATCATAATTTGACTTTAACACGGTCGAAAGGGTCCACTAGAAGCTAAGCAAAATTATTCGTATCTCGAACGCTCCCGATGAAACAAGCGATGCGAACATTTTAATGAACTTTATCGCGAGCAAACTGCAAGATTGAGGCTCGAGCGTCGTTCACCAAGCGAACGGTCTCATTGTTTACTCGAGGACATCCTAATGCTATTTATCAAGCACACTTAAGCGGACTATAAGTCTCGAGGCAGGTCGTTGTTCCTCTTCATTCATCAGATGGTGTCGTCTAATGGACGCGTCATCTCTCCGCCATAAATTGTAGACATCGCTTTTCCTCGCCGTAAAACATTCCGAAGACCTCTTTCAAATCTCGACTATACATCTTGCATCGGAGAATGCAATTTTCAAGCTTCCATTTTTACGGACCGAATCAAGGCCACTTATAGTTCAGATTTTATCCCCCCCGGTCTCGACGCTCGTGTTAGATGAAAAGTTTAAGGCGAGCTATGGCCAAAGGGGACGCGCGAAAGTGTCAGAGGTCGAGATGAAACAACATGAAAAGGCGAGCTGGCTCTCATTGAATCGGTTACGTGGCGAAACAGCTTGCTAGAATGAATGCAGGCTTCGTTAATCCTCCAAGGTGGACATAGGTCGTGCCATTTCTGCAATTCGTCCCTGAAAATTGATGTTTTCGTCGAAAAGGTCGATTGAGCGTGCGTGGGGTTTATTGGTGCATGTTTCGGGGGAAGGTTTCGAATGAATTCAATTGTGACGCGTTGGCCGGTAAAAAATAAATTTTTTTGCCTCAGAATTGTATTTTTACTGTTTCTTCTTTTTTTTTTTTTTTTTAGCAAATATTATTTGTTTTTGGAGTATACCGTTGGCGGTAGTTATTTCTAGTTTTAAATTTATCGATAGAGAACGCGTCGTCGTCCAATCATTTTTCTTATTTTATAATTTTGTTGTACGGAGAAATAATAGGTATTATTGGTATTCCGAAGTTCGGGATGACATAGATATTTCAGATATAAAATATTCATATCGCGACAGAATTCTCTCTATTGTCATTTTTATTGGATACAGCGTTACGGTGCAGGGAAGAATACCTTAGTCGTAGGGTTTTGTTCCGCGACTTCCGATCCCAAGGGCTGCTCAATTTCGACGTCCAGCTCGTGCAGTTGAATCGTATCAACTTGGTCAAAGTTACTGGTATTCTCACTGGATTAATCGTGCTTCCGTGCTTTCGAGACTGAAAGAACTCTTCTAATTAAAGAACCTCTTACGACCACGGAAAAAGGCGGAGGATCGGAGGTTCGTCGTAATGTTAAGATCGAACTGCATCGAACGGGCGACTGTAAAAGAAGATATTGGTTTTCGTTGACCGGGATGACAGTGCTTTCTTGTTTCTAGTATAAAACGGATGTCTCTCGTGTGTATTTTGAAAATTGAGCTTTGCAACGAATAATATTTTAGTAAGATAGTATTTCTTTTTTTATCTTATAGTCTTCCTATAAAATTATTAATCGAAATATATTCGTCATAAAATATTGGTTGGAAAATGTACTTTGATTAAGATAACATTTTTTCAGTACTAAAATATACGCAACAGATATTAATTTTTTACTCAATCATAGTCAAAGTGTGAAAGGTGAAAGGTAGAAGTGATCAGCGCAAAGATTACTAAACACTCGAAATAGTCATATTTCAGAGTTGAGATTGTTTGCCTTTTAGAAAATGTCAAAGAGCTCTTTCACCAACGTCTAATCTCTTTTTTTGAAGCGACGGAGTATATTCGCTTAATGGAACTTTAGCGATCAAATATTTGTTGACTGACGTCTTTTGCGATGTTTAGAGAACGTTTTTCGATAATCGTCGTCGTAATAATAAGAATGCATTGAGACGAGGGTCGTAAAAATTAGGGGCAACGATTGGTAACACACCCATGTAAATTAATCGCTTTCATACTCCACGTCAGATCGATGTCTCTCGATAAGGACGCTTGGTCGAGTTGCTTTTGTTACTTGTTATAAAAATTAAATAAAACGTGCAGATGTTCTCGTCACGAGCTTACTCAATTTTATTCTTATATTTACTCATTTAATTACACATATTTATTTCTATGAAAATTATAGTCCTAAATTAATTACGCAAATAAATTTATCATCTTTTGTTACAATTTTCTGAAATATAATTTCTTACAGAATAGAACAAAATAATTTAGCAAATAAAATTTCTTTATTATTAGCATATGCCCTATCGGATAAATATAAAACGCTTTTCTACAAACTTATTTCAATTCCACATTATTGAAACCGTATCTCTTATCAATAGCAAATACTTTGACATTTCCAAACGTCCAGAACACTTCAATATTCGCCAATCACACAAATTAGGTCAACTATCTGCAGCCTCATTACCGAATACCTCCAAATCAAATCGTAATAAAGAAAAAAAAAATGTCCAGTTATACTCACCTATAAAATTCAAACGCAACGTCCCAGAATATCGCAGGACAGCGTTCCTAGCAAACCTCGTTAACATCACTTCTCATTTCTCATTCCTAAATCACGTCAGAGCGCACATAAATCGGTGATTGAAACCGATGAATCATCGATTCGCCTCGTCTGTGCCGGTTAAACAGGACGGATAACTGTCGTAGCAGAGGGGAATAATGGGTTTTCGAGTGGCTCGACGACACGAGATGAGAACGATCCTCCGTTTATATATCGCGGATCACGAGGTCGTTTCGTCGACGTATAACGCGCACGGTGATCCGAAATAACGGGGTTGTGCCAAGGTGCACACGCGTAGCCCAGAAAATCAAGACGTCCCCGTTGTCCCTTCGCGTGAAACACGAACCTCGAAATTCGGCGATCCTGGACCACTTATCACACCCCTGCGACAGCTGATCATCTCACCCTTACGGTACCTCTGTAATGAACCAGGCACCGAAGATAAGGCCGACAGATACAATTTCCTCGAAGATTTATTTCGAATGCAGCCCTCTTTATCGTTTGTCGATTTTAATTAGGGAATAGAAATTTATACGTCCGATGGTTATTTATTGAAATGTTCTGGGGAATTGACGAACCACGAAAGTTAAATTATTTAACTTTCTTCAATGAATTGAGTTAAATTATTTAACTTTCTTCAATGAATTCTGTGGTGAATTGTGCTTTTTTCGAGAACTCAGTCGCGATTTCGCTTCTTTTGTGCTGTTTAATTTTTGAGAAAATAACTTTGACCATTTATCGTGAGAGATTGAAAGGTGATTGGTAACGATTGTTCGGGAGCACGAAATATTTACGGCGAGGCAGTTTCGGAATATCGATTTTTGATTTATAAAAAGGTACGGTAACGTCGGAATGGTTTTTTGTGATTTTTCTAGCAAAAATTAATTGAATGTTTGCAGTCTGTACGTTGTACGAAAATATTTTGTTAAAATTGGACGCTAACGTGAAAGTCGTCCGTATTAATTAATATACCAATTTCGAGAGTACGAACTTGCAGAAAGGTGAACTTGATTAAGCGGATTTTCAAGGAACGTAGCCAGGTTGATAAAGAGAGGTTGTTCGGAAGCTTTTTGCAGCGATTTTTTACTCACATGACGAACGAGAAGAGAAAGATTTCATCGGAGACGAGAGAGATTTGTTTTTCTTCGGTCGTTTCATCGTACGCAGCAGCTGTTGAAAAAAAAAAGAAAAATTAAGACGATTCATCGGTATCGTTCTTGTTGCGGAAATTATAATAATTCGCTTAGAGCGTTTTAATTGGAGTTTTTCTTTTTTTTTTTTTACAGTAGGAAACTTTCATGCTTCCAATTTTGCCGGTTAATCGTCAAGGAGCCAAGAAAACTTGCGGTTACAGGCGCAAATGCAATTATCCAGTTTTGTTTTGATTCGTTTTTTAAAATCTTGCGCGCGATAATTTGTTTCGATTCGTTTCGGAAGATCCTAATCACGAGCACGCGGAGCGATAATTTCCTTTAGTAACCGATAATCCAATCAAATCTTTTTCTCGTTCCACGCCAACAGTAAGGATATAAGAGAATGAACAGCGCGTCAACTTTGTTTAGAACAGTATAGTTTTCTCGCGGATGAAGCTGGAACTTGTTCGCACGTTTCGCTTCTATTACAATCCAATCTCTCTTCCACCGTTCCCCGATTAGTTTTTATTATCCCTGCTGCTTTTTCCTGATGAAATACGAGTAAGTTTAAGCGAGAAGCTTCTTGCGAATCGTCATAAATTTTCCATACAAATTATTAATAGATCATGCCGGCGTCGAGGATTTATTTCACTTATGCAAGGATAACGTGACTCTAAATATGGAACCTTTTAGTTGTATTTATATAATTCAGTATACTTAGGAGACTTCTTTCCGATCGATAAATGTTCATCCTGTTTAAGACGTTCTACTTTATATTTTGTAATTTATTTTAATATATCGAAGATTAGTAACGAAGTGTACAACAGATATTAAGGAATATTAAGGAATATTAAGGAATACCAAGGAACACTAAGATGATAAAATGAGTAACGGGTACTAAAAAGATAGTAATGAAAATGAAAAGATACGAATGCAAGAGTTTCAAATTACAAACCCAATATACCATTCGCTACGTTGACTGGAACCACATTATTACCTCCCGTGTTCCAAACAATCAAGCCGCGCCTTCTTTTATTAACACTGTAACGTCGAATACCTTCATAAATAATGCTCATTCGCGCCAACGCTTTGATATGACTCATAAAGAGCTTATCTCTTCCACGTAACGTCGAGCTGAATTTAAACGAATTTAACATCTATCAAAGTTAAACAGAAAACTCTCCGATATATTGTACTAATTTAATACTTTCTTTCGCCTATTCGACGACACGAAAGTCAGAAAATTTTTCTGTTCGCAAAGTTTTTACGCGATAAAATTCTTAGAATAACACGTATAAAGCATTCGAGTCCTTAAGTACACCTAAAATAAAACCCATCTACCCACTTCGTGCCACCGGAAGTTCCATCCGGACACAGGGATGTCCTCGAACGTGACGGCGCAAGTGGAAGCCTCGAAGTAGATAAAGTACAGTGCCTGATCAGACGTTGGCGCGTAGCTGTCTGTCGCTTTGGCCGTATAGGGGGCAGCTGTCGACAACCTCGTAGCCGCGAAGCGTACGGTGCTGCCGTTATCGAGTAACGTCGGTATCTCGTCGAACTAAAAGCTGTTCCGGAACCCGCGGAGAAGCCGAACCGACGGTTAGAGCGTCGCGTCGTCGAGGGTGGATCGAGTACTCTCGTTGGCGAACGAGACGAAGAAAGAGAACGTGGAAAGGATAGGTCGAAGCGAGGAGTCGTGAATATACGATGGGAGGAATATCTGGCGGGAAAGCAAGGGAAAAGGAAATAAAATGGGAAGGAAAAAAAAAGGAAGGGCGAACGCTGTAACGGTTCCCTAATGTTAGCTTCCACGCTAACGAAAGTCTTTTCCTCTCGTTCTCTTTTAGATACCGTCGCCGCCATCGCTTCGGAAGCTAATGCAGCGGAAGTAGACTTTCAACTATATTACCCCTAATCACATCGACGTTCCGCTTTGCACGTCGCTGCGCGTAATTTCGGGCTGGATCCTCGGTTTACAGGCAGCTCTTCTCCTCATCCGTGTCTCGGATCGTATCGCCGACCTTCTTACCCTTTCACGAGACTGTTCGAGGACCTCCGTTGCACGGATTTCCTTGGTGATTGCGAAAAGGGTTTCGAGAAGGTGTTGGAAACACATGTTCGTTCGAGTGGGTCGGTTTGAACGTAACGCTATGCGTGCGTGAATGACGATTAACCTCTTAACTGCGGGTGTGGTTTATAGACCACATGAATTTTATATTACTGAAGTGATATTATATTTTAACAGAATTTCTTTATTGTATTTAATTTATTTTTATTTCAGTGGTATATAAGTTACAGCGGCTATTTTATTTTATTTCATTTCATTTTATTTTCAATTTCATTTTTGATTTAATTATATTTCATTTATCTTCAACCCTTTAATTGCGAGTGTGGTTTATAAACCACATTAATTTTATTTTGCTGATGTGATGTTCTATTTTAACAGAATTTCTTTATTGTATTTAGTTTATTTTTATTTCAGTGATATATAAGTTACAGCTGCTATTTTATTTTATTTAATTTTATTTTAAATTTCATTTTTGGTTTAATTATATTTCATTTATCTTTAACCCTTTAACTACGGGTGTGGTTTATAGACCACATTAATTTAATATTACCGAAGTGATATTCTATTTTTAAAGAATTTCTCTATTGTATTAATTTTATTTTTATTTTAGTGGTATATAAGCCACAGCCGCTATTTGATATTAGCAAAAATTAACATGTTTATATACCACACCCGCCTCCGGCTATAATTTTAGTACGTGGTTTATAAACCAGTTAATAAACCAGGTAATAAACACAGTTAAAGGGTTAAGAATTTGCGATTTGTGGTTGGGTTTCCCTGTTTCATTTATGTATAACTGGTTCTGGGAAGGAATACTTGTTTAATATATTTCACGGTTTCATGTTAGGTTGTTATTAACGTTATTGGGTAGGAAGGTATATTTTTCGTTTATGATAAATTGTACTATTATGAATCACATTTATGAATCAGACACGGATCAACTCGTTACGATTTTAATTATTCCTTACCGTGTGGTAATAATTTATTTAGAGATACTTGAATCGATAACAGAATATCATGCTCGCAAATAAGAAGGTATTATTTTTACGTACAACATAATTATCTGTATCAATCGTACAATGTATATAATTTTCGAGGAGAAACGTGTTACACGTCAGTGAACAGAGTAACGCATTAACGCGATCAAACACGTTAAATTTTCTATCAATTGCACAAACAGAACGGATAATTCAATAGTTCTCCAACATCCCTAATTGCGTGTTACTGATATCGCGAGTGGCTTAAATTAACCAAAAGATATTCCCGATAACCGCTGGGATAATAAATCATGTTCGGATCCAATAACGTTTTGATCCGTAGCAAATAACAGCCGGTGTTCGTGATAACTTCATGATGTTCGTAAAATGGATTTGTAAAATGTATGTTTTCAATCTGTTGCTCATTTACATACTGATAACAAACGGTTAATTGTCGTCGTAAGTTTGGACCTATCCGATGGTTTAATCAATTTGCACAGCTAACATCGTTAACTTGTCGTTCCAAAATCTAGCGCAATATAAATTGATTCGAGTCATCGTTCTTATCTGGACTCGTCTCGATTGTAATCGTTTCGAGTTTGGATAACTTTCGTACGAAACAACGAACCATTAATTTTAACCGGTGCGGTAGTTTGCGCGTTACTCTACGGAACAGAAGTCGCGATTCCATAGAAATTATTCGGACGAAGAAAATGATTAAAAATGTTTTTGAATAATTTTTTTGCATCGCTATAATGGATTTCTAGCATCGGGTTTCTTGCGTATATTGTGCACTATACTACACGAAATTAATATGTATTTCCTGGAGCTACGACGTCGTCTTGATACCGCTCTCGAACCTACGTTTGTAGAAGTTCTGCGTATACATCGAATATTAATGTCCAAACAGACGACGCATATATGATCCTAAGAAGTTTCTAAAATTCATGAAAATTCATCGACGTATGCAAGCGAAAATAGGGGAAGGAGACAAAGGAGAAAGGGAGGGAATAAATTTCACTAAAAATGTATGCGTTGCTTCGTATAAAAATGTCAATGGAAATATTCGTTGAATTAATTACCGCGATGAAATTAAATAATCAGTATTACCAATTTAAATCGTTTCATGCAAAGCATCCTTGAAACATAAAATTATTATTATTATGGTTTTAAACTTTTATTCATCTATTGCGGAAAAGAATCGATCATTTCTTTACGCTACGTGTTACAGACTTCTTTTGAACTTTTATCAGTGTTTATTAATACTCGATGAACCATTTTTTTTTAGAAGTAAAATAATATAAAGAATTCTTGAAGAATTCTTAAAGCATTCTTAATTACTAGAGTTCAATAAATTATTTAAATAACCAAGTTAATCGTTAGAATTATACGAATGAAAGTACGAGAAATATAAAATGTTAAAGGTATATCATTTTTTCTACTTTTCTATTCCACCAAGTTGTATATAACGCACACGAAAACATTCTCGTGTACGTATCTTCATATATCGAAATGATTACTCCGAAGGGGGGCAAGTTTGCGTACACTGAAATGACGAAAGTTCTTTTTAAAGTGGTAAAGTTTTATTCATCGGGAAGCTGTGTAACTTCTCGAGCAATTATGAAGGAGCAAAAATAAATGGATCGAGGATTACTTTCAATTTTATATTCTATCAACTGCAAGGTATTCACAGATTTTTTACTCAATCGAGGTAGCACTCGTCAAAATGCAATATCGTTGCTTAAAAAAACGAGACAGATGTCATAATTTATTGAATTTTATTCTTAATAATGCAGTGGTTTATATTATACCTTGCACCTGTAATTAAAGTATATTCTCTGTCCCAGGAAATGAATAACAGGAAAGAAATAGGAAAAAATTGTGTCGGAGACTGAAGTCGAATTAAATTTTTTGCTTCAAAAAATGTTTAATATAAAACGAAGCGGAGAAAAAATTTTGTTTCGAAAACCATCTGTTTTTCAACACATTTCATCCACTTCTGCCAATTTCTCTGCTTTCTTAAAAAAAAATTTTCATTCGACTTTACACGTTCGCAAAATTTGATATTTTTTCCAATCTATCATTATTTCATGCAATAACTCTGCTATGCAAATTTTATTTTCTCACCGTAGCTGAAAGGAAACGTAATTGTACCGCGAGAAATTTTTTTACCAACCGTGAACTTCTTTATTCCTTTTTTTATTTATTAGAAGAATTAATAGGCAGTTCCGTAAGTTTTCTAAACAATATACCTTCAACTTCGACTTTTAAATTTACCTTCGCAAATAATTCGCAATAAAATATGATAAAAGGTCTTTAATAAGCTCATTGAAGATGCCGTGTAATACCTGTTATCATTCTCGCAAGCTATTCATCTTCCTTAATTGCTCCCGTTATCGAGACCTTATCGATTCTCAATTAGTAACCGATAACTTACTTAAACCTACTTACGTTGAATACATTTTAGTCCGCTGTACTTTAAAACGTCCCAGACAAATTATACAACAAAAATAAAATGATAATAATAAGATGCGTTTAATTCACGAACACCACCGGTTTCACCGACACGAATACCTTTCTTCGATCATTACTCGGCGATCTCGACGCAACATCGAACGATAACCTAAAAATCGAAGTCTCTTTACCGCCACTTGACCGTCGTATCGCTCCAAAGGTTTACGACGAGCAACAGTCACTGTTTTATAGATAAAAAAAAAAGAAACTCCCCTCGTAAATCTTTGTATCGAAACATTTCGTCCTTCGATGATACGGTATCGCCCATCGAAAATCGTTAGATCGAAAAATTGTAAGTTTCTGATTTCCAAAGTTCGCCGGTGTAGAAATCAATTCTCTCAATGTTGAAATAAAATTACGTGCTGCTTCGAAGCCGATTATTTTATTGGAATTTCTACGTTTTTTTGTTTTTTCTTCTTTTTTCTTTGTTTTATTTTCTTTTCATTCTTTATCTCGTCACGAACCTCCTAGGCTAGTCTATCCTCCTCTTTATTCGTTCGACGTTTTTACAATGTCCCTCTTCAGAGTTATTTCCCAGGGCAGCTGACGCTTCGATGAAATTAGTATGGAGGAAACGGAGGGGACGAGGCCGGGTCGTTTCTTTCAGTTTGTCTCTCGTTTTCCTCTTTATATTGGATTTTATTTCGTTGGCCGCGGCCTTTCGGCGCGCGTTGCCATTTCCTCGAAGAGGCGAACGCACTGCAGAGGTCATCCTCCCGACCGAAATTATTTCAAAGCGGATTGACCGTTTCGCTGGCGAAACCGATTTGAAAACCGGGCACAGTTTAATTTTCTTTTCGTGCCTGGGTCTGTATCACGCAAGCCTGTTTTTAAATTGATATTAATTTTTTACGTTTTAAACCCGATTAAAATCGGATCTTTTAACTTTGTTCATCTTTGTACAGACTTTAGGACACAAGAATGGATAATTCGCTGGATTTCAGTTAGATCTTGTTAGATTTTACTGGAATTTTAATTGCTACGTATTTAGCGTTAATTCTTGTGAATATAATATTAACTCATCGAGGATGGACGACGAAATTTCTCCTGTTTTATATTTCAGATCTTGAAAAGGTGAAAATAGTGAACGACGATGTACGAAAGGTTGCTTTTAAAAAGTCATCAGTTCGGCTCAAAGTTTAAATCAAGAGCTATGCTTAGAACACAATTTATTTCCGAAAGTATGTAAGCAAGAATTTATTCGATCGTAACTTTGTTCCCTAGTATGTTTTACAAAAACAAGGTCCAGTTGTCAATATGTTAATCAGAACAATCAGCAACGTCTGGCATGTGTCTTAAAAAATAAACTGACATCAGTTAACATGAGAAAATCGAAATAAAGTATCAAAATCAAAATAAAACAACACAAAACAGTGTTAAAAAAATATATATACTAATAATAATGAATAAAATATATAATAAAAATAATAAAATATTTTATTATTAATAATAATAAAAAGTAATAAATAAAATAAAATAAAATATTTTATTATTAGAAATAATAAAAAATAATAAATAAAATAAAATAAAATAAAATAATAATAAAAAAACTAAATAACAAAAAATAAAAAATATAAAAATTAAAATTCTCATTGACACAAAGTCGAAACAAAAAATAAACGATCTACGACTAGCATCATTAGGAGTTCAAATGTGCCGACTCCTGAAGATAGCTTCATAAGAAGAGCCCAGCCTCGAATGGGTTGAGCCATGACTGCGACAAGGGGAACAGGAACTTCATTTGCCGTGAAGGAAAACAAGAGACGTAAACTGCTCGCGTTAAAGTGGCAGTAGAACTTAACAATCCTCCTCCACGATTTCTTTCCGTTTCAATATTCCGTTCTTTCTTTGTTCGTTTGCTCGCTGTTACTGATTTACGTAGAAACGCTGCCAGAGGAAAGAATTGTATTTCTTCCAGCCGGATAAGAGAGAACCCTCGAACTCTTGGGGATAATTCGTGCGAGGATGCAGATGTTGCGTGATAACAGAAGAAATTGTTACGAGGAACGAGTTGCGGTGAACGCTGGTAAGACCGAGGGCGGTCCGTGTTTCTCGTTCCTCGTATTTCACCGGTGTAAAGCGTGATAAGCTTTGTCGATTTAATTACGCTACCGAGCTGGTTATACTCTGAATTAAGAATTAATATTTCCGGGTACGGAACAATGATTCCTGAAATTGAACGTGAAACCGTTAGGATGCCCGACACGAGGATCTTATAAATTTAGGAGTTGTATTCGGGGAACAGGAAGAACGTAAACCAATTAATATCAGAGAAGAAATTACAGCGTCGGAGTGCACGCGATATAATCCTTGCTTCGTACGATGTATAAAATAAAATACCTGGAAAGTGGAAAATCGATGATTTATCAAAAATTGTGTACTATTTTAAGATCCGCCTCGCAATTACGAATCGTGTCTTAATAAAATAAATACTCGTGTTGGGAATAATGTACGTATCACGTGTTCTTTCATCGTGGCTGTTTCACTGTAAACAGAAAAATGGGAAACGAAGCATGTGCCGTCGAGATGGAGTACGAAAATACGGAAACAGTAACACTGTACAGAGACAGGCTCGTGGTCGTTAAAATAGAAGACCGAGAAAAATGAGTCAATGGTTCGGCTGTAAGAAAATCCAGTCCCGATATCAAGATATCCAATTACTCGTAAGCACTAGCTTCTCGTGTTACGTTTTACCTCATCTCGATTACCTAATAGGGGTAGCGCAGAAATCAAGGGGAAAAAACACTTTTAAACGTGTACTCACCCATCGTCCATTTTGCAATAAGATTTACACAAAATGGAGGATAGAAACGCAGACGGTGCAAAAAAGACCTTTAAAAATACAAGTTCCACCCCTGTCTGCCTCAATTTTTCAAGATCCGATACCTTCGATATAAAACGCACGAGATAGAATGGTACAACAATAATGAAAATAATAAAACAAATGCCATAGAAGATCACGGTAATCAGTCGATTTAACAACCCCTCGAACACCGACTCGTGTAACAACCGTACGAGCGTCACGATCACGCGAGCGCTGCGTGGGAGAGGAAGAGGCATCGGGCTCAATTTGCCAGCGTGAGAAGCCAGCAAAGATATAGCGGAGCGGAAAACGAATCAGCGGGAGCAGCGCATGCCAGACGATGGTCCCTCGATTTATTATTTTTCATTTGGTTTTCCAACCGCTTCTTTCGCCCATTTCTTGTTTATTGCGCGAACATGCCACGCAGGAGGGACGCAGGCTTCGGTTCCGCCGCGAGAAGGAAGGGACGAGCTGGTATGAGCGGGTACGAGCGGGTACGAGCGGGTATGAACTGATACGAGCGATATCGGGGAAGGAAGAGGAGAATCGAAAAGAGGGGAGAAATTGCAGGAGCTTGCGCGGAGCACTGCTGGTTGACGAGCGAGTCGAAAGCTTAAGGCTGAACCCGCTAGTCGGCGCTGGGCCACGCCACGCGAAGCGCCTTGTGGTTGCGGAGCTTGTTGAGAGGAACTGCCAGCGCGGCAACCTCTCGATGCCTCTACGGCGGGCTAATGAAACCTCGAGAGCGCCGCGTTTCCGCCTGAAACTGCCCGCAGACTCGCGACATACGAAACGTTCCAAAAGATGCGGTACCTCAAGAGGAAATGCCGTTGTCTCGACCTGAAGAAGCACCGTGACCACTAACGTCCGTGATCGTCGACCACCTGTCCGTCGTCAATCGTATCGAGCAAGTTTTAGACGGTTGAACGTCGTTGAACGCCCGCTGAACGTCGCTGAATTGTTTATTTCGCCGCTGTTTCGACGAACCGACCTACATCGTAGTTCGTTTCTTTTTTTTCACCTGAAGAAGAGATGGGGAAATAATTTCAAGAGCTTTATAACCTTGAGGCTGTCGACACCGTTTTTCTTTTTTTTTTGTCGGGAAAGGAAGGCAGTGCGAGGAACAGTGTCGTTCGGTGAGAGATCGACGTCGGTCGATCGTCGCGTCGCTATAATTACTGGATTACGATCGACGAGCTTGTGGCGGGACCAACAGAACCGGAGGACGCGTCCTCGGATCCCGATTCGGCGAACCAGTGGTGTTAGTCGTTGCGGAAAGATCGACGAAGGTGCGACTTCCGGCGAGGACAAGTGGATTCTTCGACCTACGAGGGACGGAATAATTCGTATCGTTGATGGAACGAATTTTTACAAATCAACGCATCAACTATCCTAGTAACGATTGACTGTCTAAGAAGAGTTTCTTAATCGTCGTTATACCTTAATCGTTCGAGACGAGCTTTCGAAATTTCAGAGATGCTCCTCCAGGTTCTTTCGCAGTAATTCGTGGCCTTGCAACTGGAGCATGCGACAGAAGGGTTGATTTTTATTTTTCCCGGTGCCCCCGACTGACATCTTTTCTCCGAGAACATCTCATCCGTGGTTCCTTCTAATCCTATTACAATCCATTACGATCATCCCCCGAGGCATACTAACGAAACAGAAGATTTCATTAGAAGAGCGAGGGAAAAGCAAAAGTTAGAGGGCGAAGAAAGAGGAAAGAATGGTAAAGAATTGTGGGAAACGACGAGATCAACCCCCACGTTGAATCAACTTAACGGAATAAAGTAAGTGCCGGGGTGGCGAATCGGGGAAAAGGTGTCTTGGATGAAGACGAAGAAAAATTCCTAAACGCGGTGCGTGTGTTCGTAGCAAGTAAACGCGGCCGCACCGTTTTCCTCATAATTACGATATTATCGAGCACGCTGGTTGGCGGGTCCAAAAACGTAGAGTATTTTTAATACACACACACAGGGACAGGTGCGTGGCACGCGTAATTTTTTACGCCTGCGTGCCGTGTCCAAGGTGGTTGATAATTAAGCGTAGAATTTAATCGACGTTTACTGTTTTAACCGTTTCGAGAAAGGGTGAGAGATGACGAAGAGTGGTCCAACTTCATAGAAAACGATCCTTAACGTCGTGGTCCAACTAAATAGTGACTTAGTTTTATCGTTCGTCTACGTGGAATCATTGTTGTGTCCGTACCTCGAGTAGATCAAACGTGCCCCGTTATTTTTTACGATCCTATCGGCGAAGTATCTCCCGAACGAAATGTTTCGTAGAATGTGCTAGAGACATGTACCTGTATCGTTAAGTGTCCGTTCCGTGAACAAGTGTAATTTGTACCTCGTCGTGAAATTGTCGCGGACGGCGCATTGAAGCAGTCGTGCTCGCCACTCGAACTCGGACTGTTTCTCTGATTGTTTGAGTGTGAAATAAAAATGAAGTAAAAGAAAAAAAAAAAAAAAAAGAAGAAGAAAAAGAGAGTAGTTACTTGAGACTAAACTTTTTGCAAGTGTGAAAAACTACGAAAAAAAAAGAAAGAAAAAAAGAAAGAAAAAACGAAAGAAAAAACGAAAGAAAAAAGAAAGAAGAAAGAAAGAAAAAAGAAAAAAAAGAAAAGGTATCAAAGCGACACTGGTGGATCGAAAAGTGTTCGCAGCTGGTGGAAAGAAGGTGAAATCGTTGAAAAAAACTCAAGATGTGTGATCGAGCAAAACAGTAGCTATGACGACTTCGAGCAGATACAGCAGTTACAACTGTCTTACCAGCTGGGACAGCTATGACAGAATACCAAGGTAGTACAGAGCGATAAATTATATGGGACAGGATTTTCCATTATGGGATTAGTTCGTTTTAAGCGGCTCACGCTTTTAAGCGGAATACATGATTCACGCCACAAGTATCGTACCCTCGTTAGGAACGATGCTTTCTACGGGCTATTGATAAATTATTGAGTCGAGTTTAGCTTGGTTCAGCCTTATACAATCCGGACCATGTTTTGTTTTTGTTATCCCTGCTGCTTCGATTTGTAGACTAATCAATTAACACGTATTTCTTCTACACCAACGGTAAATGTTATTAAGTGACTGAAAAGTAGTTTCCACTCTGTTGCTTGTGATGATAGAATTTTGTAGCTGAAAGAATACTTTGGGAAACTATGTGGAACGAAGTTCTGAACGTGGTTAAATTCTGGGTGGTTAAATCGAAAAGTTTTACATACTGACGCGATTCATTTTACTATCTTTTAAAATATCTCGTATAACTCGTTAACGGTAAAGTATTGAAGCGCTATACATAAATGAGCGACATTTTGCACAGAATATATTTCCGAATTTTCACACAGAGATATATATACATATTTCTTTGTAAAACGTTATAAAACATTTATCGATAATATGAAAATTAAGTTTCGTATTGAAATTATCATTTAAAATTATCAAAAATGAAAAATTCGATTGAAAGAAATACATGTAGCTTTCGGTTCTGTTCCATTTCTGTGTCCACATATTTTTCAAGAAATTCGATATTTCTTTCTGAACGCGTCAAAATTTCTTATTGCAAGGATATACCTATCGCATTTCTTTAACCTTTGGAGACAAAAAATGTAAATTTGCTCGTGGATTTTCTCAGCCAGTCCGTTTTTATCGGTCAGACGCTCGTACAGGACGCGCAGTTTAAGCAGGATTACTTTTTGCAGAACAACAATGGCAATTCAATTATAAAACAATCTGTTTCACTGTAAAAAGTCGATGCGTGCTGTGAATATGTCTTCCGTTTTTAAGCAGGAACGACTGTCTTTTCCCCTTGTCGTTCATTAAATAATCCAACTCACCGAAAATAACGTTTCGACGTACGAGGTAACGCACTATAGAAAAGTGTCACGTTAGGCACTTTAGACACTTTAGGCACTTATTGTTAGAATGCGACGAGACGTGCATTCATACCGCTCCAAGATTGATCTATGGAAATGCCAAAGAAGCCTGGTATATTAAGATATCGTATCTTCAGACGTTCGAAGCGTTTTTAAACATTATTTGCACGAAGTATCTGATTGGATTTACGAAGCACAACCCGTGTCAGATGCAATCGTAGTCCTTCGATAAAGCTTAGGCTGCTACTGTTGACAACTGAAATTGCATTCATAAATGTTAGATCAAACAAACAATCTTAACTCGTAAATAAACCCATTAGGAACTGGGGAACGATATAAAATTTTCGAAGTTTGGTTTATTTGATTCTTGATTACTTAGGAAATCGATAAGACAATCGATAGAAAGAATTCCCAATTCTTCGGATTTCCCTGATTCAATCATTCTTATCGATTTCGTAAGTAATCAAGAATCAAATAAACCAGACTTGGAAAATTGTATATCGTTCAATTCTATGGCAACCACGATTGTTTAACACTAGATTTACGGAATCCGTCAATTTGACGGATTTCTGATTTCATGTTAAACTGCAGTAATTACGCGTGTGAAAAATGTACGCTCAAAATGGAATTTAAATGCAAGAAACGTACTAACTAAATCTGTGCGAATAAAAACCTATTAATTTCAAATCAAATGAACTAATGTTATTACAAAAAAAGCACAGCTTAATATACCAGTAAAATGGTCCAATTAATCCCCGTAAATCTAGTGTTAAAGACTTGGTTTTCAAACAATAAACTATCGAGGATTACTCGGTATACCGTTACACGTGTCTTCGGCATTTGTTCGTAGCAAAAACGACAAGTAATTCAAGTACTCTGATAGTAAGGCAGGCGCTTTTAACGCACCGCGAAACGAGCGAGCAGGAGACTGTATTAATTATTGCCAATCGCGTCTAAGAAATACGCGTACCTGTTCGCGGTGTAAATTAACGTGTCCCAGTCGTTGCCAAACACGGTGTGCGTTGCGCCTTCTCTTTCTCTCTAACAAGGAAACATATCGAACTGTCCGTCTTCGATTTTTATGAAACTCGGTGGATATATTGAGCAGGTGAGAATAAGGGGCACGTATTTTTTTATAGCTGCCCAATCGCAAGTTTAGAGGGTGATATTAGCTCTTGAAGTTTGAGCTGAAAAATACTATCTCGAAAACTATCACAGATATAAGAAAACTTCTTAGGGAAAAGTTTCATGGTTTCTTAAAGTAAACCAAATAAATTTTGTATTTATTCACAAATTTTGTAAGAAAGTAATTTGTATGTGACAAAAAAATTTATTGCTACATTATTTTAAGAGATACAAAAATTTACATAACGACAAAAAGTATCCGAAATTTCTTTCTGAATCTATTAATATATAATACGATAGATTTGCCTCCTACAGTTTTATAATTTTTCCTATAATACGCAAACCGTGCGAATCCGAATTATTATTTTCGTATAATGATAGTTTTCGAGATAGCATTTTTCTGCTGAAACTTCAAAGGGTGATTTCATCCCCTAAACTTGCGATTGGGCAGCTGTAAAAAAATACGTGTCTTTTGTTTTCACCTGTTTAATATATCCACCAAGTTTCATCAAAATCGGTGACGGACAATTCGATATGTTTCCTTGTAAGTCGCAGATTAAAATCGGAGATGATCGCCTCGAATGGAAGTTCCGCTTATATCGGGAGTATCGATCGCTCGCAGCGAGAAAGAAATATGTGCAAATATCATAATCGTATTATGCGTATTCATGCCAGATAAAAACTTTCCGCTTCTATAGCTCAGGTATAAGAATTGTTATTTTAATCGTAACGTAGGTTACACTCACAAAACAGGTATTTTAATATTCACTTTTATTGTTTCAACTTAATGGAATATAAAAATAGACGGAATATTTTAATTCACTTTTACCTATATATTCGTAGAAAGAGGTAATTGTTTGGGAGAAAATAAATTTTTTTACGAACGACGTTTCAGTTCGCATAAATCCCTTAGTCGAAACTAGCTCTGCGATACGGTTTTCTTCTGGAACATTCTTTTTATTTTACTGGAGCTACTTATTGTGAGAATTTAAGATCTGAATTTTGATTTGAATGTTTAGGTTTTGGTTTTCAAGAGGAACTTTTTTTATTACCCATTTCTCTCTGTTCGATTTCTATCTTTCCCATCTAATTATTAATTAGTCTTCTGATATATACCGATTAAGAAGACGAACCACTTATTGTTAGCAGATTATTAGCATCGTCGGCAGATTCACACGCACGTTTGGATCCACGCACCGTTTCAACGCCAACATGCACCGTTTCAACGACGGTGTTGCGTAGAAATTCCTCGCGGTTCATGAACGTCCACTTAATAGCACGTTAACGGGACCTGTTGAGTATTGCGTCTCATATCTTCGTGGTCTTTTTCGGTGGCTGTTACGCCTCAGCCTGCTGCAACGCAGTTTCCAATCGCCCCGGCTTCGTCGTCTGTCGACGGTCAATCAGTCTCTATAAATATATCGAACAATACGCATTTCTGCTTTTGTATATATCTATTGTATCACTTTCTTATAATAAACCAATACGCTTATTATAGGATCGGTGACAGATTATTAGTCAGACGATATCCGCCAATGGAGATCTTTCTATGGTTCTTTGGAGCAATGATAGCTATCGTTAGCCTGGCTGAAGATTTACACCTTTTTCAGATAGTATCTTTGCCAACGCACTTTCGTCACCTTGATATCTGATGCACGTCAACTGCTCCTCTCCTATCCGTCGGACTTTATTAATGCTTTATTCCCACTAATGTGGTGTTGAACGAACGCGATTCTCAGATGACGATCATGCTGTGCTTACATTCGTAGAACGTGTATATCAGCGCATTAAGTTATTTAGTTCGGCTTATTGTGTCACGGATTTACATCTAATCCTTTCACGACTGTGAATTCGTGTACAAGTTTAAACGGAATATTCGTTACTATTTTAGCAAATAAAGTTACAAAATTGATTATAGTTCGAAGACAGTTTATTTTCAGAAAAAAGTAATTCTGTCATTGTCAACACGTTTTTATCGCGCTCAAATATTTCGAATATAAAATAAAATAAAGTAACAAAAAAAGGAAAAAAGAAGCCGGTAGAAAAGATTTGTGAGCAGGAAATATATATCAGTGTCTTATTTGTGTAAAATCTTTAAACTGAAATCTTATTATCGCCAAGCTTATTGAAATAAATTCGCAATAACAACACCAAAGAATACAAGAACGAACGTACAAGTTTAAAAAATGTAACGAGTTCAAAACGGTCGATTCCATCGTCCCATTTCATTGCCTCGAACGTAAGTTGAATTTAAAACAATCCTCCCGACGTGAAACAATTAATCACTTACCTCCACTCAACCGTTGCGTTACGCTCGATCTCAGAAGCAGAATTTTTTCCTTTCGGTCAGCCTCGAACCTACAACCAGTGTACGTCGAACACGAAGAAGAACAGCGTCGTACGTTTTCCCTCGAGCAATGTCAAGAGATTCAATGGTTTTAATTACGACGAATCAGTTATTCGCGTTTCACGTGCGTGAAAGTATGGTGTTTTCGTTACGAGTTACAATATTCGATCGCTGGATCGACGATTCAATTACCAATGATCCGGTTTTTATCGACAAGTCTCGTTTCATTTTCAGTCACGTCACTTACACGTCCAATGTCACGGCTCTCGCGTTCAATTTCTATGCTCCTTCATCGGTGAACTCCTTCGCGAGCTACTTCGATAGAATCGGCTCTTAGAACAGTCGAATCGAAAATTTAAACAAATATATTTACAACGCAGGATTTTTTAATGAATTCTTCTCTCGAGGAGTCAGATATGGTAATTTTGCATGAGATAGCCTCACGAATGAAATGTCTCTCGCGTAGATTATGAAATATTCAGTGTTTCGTCTATTTTTAGCAGCACACTGAATATCGCAAACGTTAACGTCAATATTATAAATCCATCAGTATTTACGTCCGCAAACATATCTTTTTAATTTAGATGTCAATTAAATTTACGACGTCCCGATTTTTCTTTTTTAAAGCAAGCCATCACTCTCCAACTTGTCCTACATATATAAACCTCCGCTTAAAAGTCCTTAGTCCACTCGTTGTGTTTAAAGCCCTGGTATTTAATGCGAATCATGAACTTTGAACTACAGTAAAACTCCATTTATTCGAGCTCCATTTATTTCGGTATTAATTTTTTTTCAAGTTCA
>SMSQ01018712.1:1560-25658 GCA_019453375.1 Ctenoplectra terminalis | reverse complement strand
AACGTAAAGAGGGGCGGTATTTTGTCGGAAACGGAAGAAGTTCGAAGCTCTGACCGCCTGTTAGCATGAATGAGCAAAAGGTAAGCGTTTCCGCAGAGTTCGAATTAATTTCGTCGATATTTGGACAAGCCAGCGATAAACGAAAGTTCCAAGGAGAATAACGATTAGACGCGAAAATGGAATCCCCTGTGGCGAATATACTTTTACGGCAAGCTTTTACCCGTGAATAAATATCAAGCTGAGTTTACACATTCCCTATATTCATCCGCATGGACCCCCACGCTTATTCTGCTATTTTTCATACTTTAGAGGCTTAATCCATGGAATTTATGAATTCCACGCTTGTGGTGCGGCTCTTCGCCCCTTTTTTTTCAACGCCTTCCCTTTTTAATGTCACTTACACCTATCACTCCTAACTTCATAATTTTGAAACACACGAATGTTTTCAGGTGGGTTTTCAGGAAGGTTTATTGCTTGGCACTTAGAAGGTTCTGAACATTAATGTTTGTTTTTTCTTTGCTAGGAATTTAAAATAAATTGGTTGTATTAAGAAAGAAAACTGTGCGTGTAGTTAAGAAAGTTTACGAAATATAAACACATATAGGGACAAACAATTTTATGAACTATATTTTAGATACGATAAAACAAAGATTATACAATTCGACGTAAAATTAAAATATACCTGAAACGGTGATCACTAGTAATTTGTTGTTCTTAAATTTTATTAGCGTTTCGATGTTATGAACTAAAAAAAAATTTTTTAATGAGTGAATAAGTGAAACTTGAGTACAATTACAATAATAATAATGTAACGAGTATAATAATTTAGGTGAAAATGATTAAAAAAAAAAGTGTATTTCGCATCATTAGAGGCATCTTTTAGTTATTTTGTTAAGCTAACAAAACAAAATAAAAATTTATATATTTCTATAATTAATAAAAATGAAAATATATCTTTTGTATCTATATAACTCATAATATATCTATTTTACTTCATTATTATATATCTATTTAATTTCCACTTAGTAGTTAATAAATTAGAATTGTCTTTTGCACACATAGCTCTATTCCTTTTGCTTCATGAAAGATTCAGCTGCAAACAATTTTTGAGTAATAATTTCATTAACTAATTAAAAACATTCGAAAATACTTATACCACTATAGAGATCCATTCAATTATAAAAGCGATTTAATTAGTATGATTTATTAATTTTATTCCAATAACTTGCTTCATATTTTCTAGAACATTTTTCTACGAAAAACGTTCTTCGCGAAGGATCATTTAGCTATTAAAATTAAAGAAAAATTAAACGATTAATTTTTCTCGCCGAAGCTTTAAAATATACTTCAATCAATTTTCAATCGGATAGGGAAACAAATTCTTGTTCAGTGTGTGTGGCGATATCGTGGAACAGATTGAAAAATTCACGAGGAAAGTGTTAACAGTCAAATAAATGAGTTGATGAAAGTACATTAAAGAGGATAAATTTACTCTTTTTTTTTAATTAAATTAACGGAACCGTGGAAGAACAAAATTTTAATGATTTCAATGATTTTAAACGCACTTCACATTTCTTAAATTCGAACTGATCATTTGCATCAATACCTTTATTTGTTAATACTCGATATACCTATTACATTTATAAAAACAAGCATAATCATAGAATTATTAAAAAACACAAAATAATATTAAAATACATATTTTAAAAAGTACTTAAAATATAACTAAAAAAGGTTGAAAGAATTTTATCGTGCAAATGGAAATAAAGTAGTAGCTATTTCATATTTGAATTTGAAATTCAAATATTCGCCAACGTTAAAGCAATTACAAAATAGTATCGTACAAAACTTTTTGGAAACGCGATGCGTCGAGAACTTGTAACTCAATATGGAATGCTCTCAATTTATTAGGATGTAAATTGAACGATAGCTTATTTAACTATTCAGTTTCATAGTTTGAACGTGTATCTAATGTAAGTTCAAATAAATTAGACAAATTTTTCATACTACTTGCTGGAACGGTTAGCAAATTTAAAACCTTATTTTCGAACGACTTTGAAAAAATTATTAAAAAATTCCTCGATTCCTTTTGTCAAATTTTGTTAACAAATCAGAACCATGTTTTTAAAATACCGCATATTATCGAGGGTACCATATTGAATATTTTCCGTTTCAGTATTAATTCGCAATTTCTATAAGTAGAATCGAAATTATTGTTCTTAACTTTTGGTAATATATGGAATACTGAAATGCATTACATAGTAACATATTATGCCATTTTTTAAAGAGTTTTATACAGAAAAATTCTTTCAGTACAAACATTCTTTTAATATAAACAATACTTCAGTTTTGCCACAATCAAATCAATAAAAACGATACTACGCATCACAATTCTATTTGTTTTGAATTTTCTTTTTTTTTCAGTATACGTATCATTGCACTTTCGACAACAATAAATTCTTTGAAAACCAAACTGGTATTATATATAACGTTTCCTTTCCGTACGGTTCAAAAATAAAACGTATTAAAGCAAAAAGTTGCAAAAAGGGTATCGTATCTTCTAAAATAGATCAAAAGGTTAAATCAAATATTAGAAAAATACTGGATATGTATTTTGTACTTTTTCAGTGTACCTCGCTAAATGTGCTAAAAATAGGGATTAAAAATAGAAAAAAAGAAATTTTTCAATCATCAATTTGATCACTCAACTTCTATCTTCGCGGTACCTTCCAATCATCCATGATGGATGATATAACCTGTCCGATGATAGCGATTGAGAAAATTAACAAGAGACCAACCACCCGAAACGAAAAAGATAATATCGATCCGACCTGGCTACTAGCTTTTTCATTTGGAATTATCGTAGCACGAGCTTTTGAAAAATTAGCCTGAACCTTCTCTCCCGTTCCGATCTGGGATTAACGTTCAACTTTTTTTTTTTTTGTGCGCAAGATAAAAGGATTCCAGAAAGGGGACAATAAATGACGTGCAATTCGGAGAACATTTCATCAGTTTCGTTCGTCGAATACTCCTCACAATTTTAGACAGATTTTCAAAAAATTGAATTGTTGGTGACGAGGACATCTTTGACAAAAATTGCCTCGGACAAATTCAAATCTTCTAGGAAACATTTTTTCAGTCGGTCTACAGGCTGAGGCATTTAAAACGNTGAAAACCAAACTGGTATTATATATAACGTTTCCTTTGCGTACGGTTCAAAAATAAAACGTACTAAAGCAAAAAGTTGCAAAAAGGGTATCGTATCTTCTAAAATAGATCAAAAGGTTAAATCAAATATTAGAAAAATACTGGATATGTATTTTGTACTTTTTCAGTGTACCTCGCTAAATGTGCTAAAAATAGGGATTAAAAATAGAAAAAAAGAAATTTTTCAATCATCAATTTGATCACTCAACTTCTATCTTCGCGGTACCTTCCAATCATCCATGATGGATGATATAACCTGTCCGATGATAGCGATTGAGAAAATTAACAAGAGACCAACCACCCGAAACGAAAAAGATAATATCGATCCGACCTGGCTACTAGCTTTTTCATTTGGAATTATCGTAGCACGAGCTTTTGAAAAATTAGCCTGAACCTTCTCTCCCGTTCCGATCTGGGATTAACGTTCAACTTTTTTTTTTTTTGTGCGCAAGATAAAAGGATTCCAGAAAGGGGACAATAAATGACGTGCAATTCGGAGAACATTTCATCAGTTTCGTTCGTCGAATACTCCTCACAATTTTAGACAGATTTTCAAAAAATTGAATTGTTGGTGACGAGGACATCTTTGACAAAAATTGCCTCGGACAAATTCAAATCTTCTAGGAAACATTTTTTCAGTCGGTCTACAGGCTGAGGCATTTAAAACGGGTCACCTGAACAACTCGCTTGTTTTTAGAGATAGAAGAAAATGTCTGAGACCAAACTTATTTGGTATCGAGGGGTTCATCATCTAATGTTACTAGTTTTTTAATAGGTGAAAGCGTCAAGGAGATATAAAGGTCAACTCTGTTTTTTTAAACGGAACAGTACGGTTTTTTAGTTATATTCTGATAGAGTGTTTCAAAACGAATGCAATGACCTATTATTAAGGTCATTTAAGGTGATTGCGAATAAAAAATTGAACACTAAGATTCCTTTACGAAAATGTGAAATTTAGCTGCGTTAACGAGTTATTAACGAGAAACACTGACCAATCACAGAACGAGTAAGATAGCTGGTTGCCAGCAGGAGGGTTGGCTCCGCACCATGCTTGTGCCTCGACGAACAAGTCAGGATGTATCGAAGCAACTGTGAACGAGCGTTGAAACTCAGTTTATTTGTTCTACACGAATAACAATTTATTTATTTATTTGGTATAACTTTTATTCGATACTCGTCAACAGTTGATTCGATACATTCTGACTTGCTGGTCAAAGCGGCCAGCCGCTTTACTCGCTCTGTGATTGGGCAGTGTTTTTCGTTAATAACTCGTTAACAAAGAGCTTGACATTTCCGCAACGGAAAAAGTTGCTTGAAATCATCTCAGGAATCATCCCTTAAAGCGACTTATAGATCTTTTGGGACACCCTGTATGATATAAATTGCATAAAAAATTTTGTGCGCATTAGAAAGTAAAACTAAAAAAAAAATGTTTCGAAACCTCCGCAAACGAGGATTGCATTAAATGTGTAAGATATGGATATTGCTTCAAGATGGATGCTTTAAGCACGAATATTTGTGATTTACGTGGAAAATTTAAGAAACAGAAATATATCAACTAATGTTCATTTGCAATGTTAGTGTTTCTTGATTAAAAAAAGAAATAAATATTTTTAAATGTCGCGAAGTATTTTTTATATATACATACAGTACTGTGCAAAAGTCTTAGATCATCTACATTATTGATCTTGTAACTGTAATTAAATATATTTTAGAGAAGCATTTCTTAACACTGTTAAATTCAAATTTTTCCATATTTCCTTTCCTGTGTTGGTCATGCATAATTTTACCTGGTAAAAATATGTTTTAAAAATTCTTTAACAAGCAGAGTCTTGATTAAAATATTGTGGAACGCGTATGCAAAGTATAGAGGAAACATACGAAGAAAGCCAAAAAGGAAAAAATCAGCTTCTTAAATTGTCGATAACAGAATGGCAGGATATGCAAAGTGAGTTTCTTAAAATTTTTTCAACAATTATCTAAAAAAAAGAAGAAAAAAAAAAAACTGTCGTGTAGCGAAAGTAAAAAGAGAATACACAAAATATTGATTGTTTTAAATTAATCAATATTTCTCAATCTAATTAACACCTCTGTGAATCTAATTCTTAAAAAAAAAAGAAAGAAATAACGTCAAAATAAAAATAATATTAATCCATCTTAAATTCGTTTCTAAGATAGCAAAATATTTTTTTTGGCAGGTGGTCTAAGACTTTTGCACAGTACTGTATATTCTAAATTACTTATGTTAATTATATGCTTTAATTTACCCGAAGCAACAAAAATGTAAAGAACCAACGATGCAATGGCTTCTTTCCAGAAAGTGGTCGAACTATCCTGGACTTATCTTACAATGACTCCAGTCCACCGGGCATTAAAAAGTTTTTATAGATATGCATATTTGGATTGTGGAATCGTTACAAATAACTTTGTTAAGCCGCACGGTAATAAGGTTAAGAAGTGTTGATCTAAATATCATTCAATCTTCAAAGCTGTAATTAATCTAGATAAACATAGTTTCGTTCCACGTATCACGTATCGCTATACCATACCAGCGATTCGACTTATTACAGTGCTGATAACCACCGGTATACGTCAATAAAAAACTGAGTAACAAAAGTGCGTAAAAAAAACTCATTATCATCCTATTCTGCGGTCACTTCAATTCGCTTATTTTTGACAACGAATTAAGTGTCCCCCGATACTCTTCCACACAATATTCAGCCACGATAGAGTAAAACTCTCTCTAAAAACAGGCGATCGTGCGGATAATCTGGAAACGAAACGTCGATGACGATCGTTAGCTGCGGTCCAGCGTTATCGTAATCGCGATTACCGGCGGCGCGCGGTCAGTCGATATTTTATTGGCGATTTGGCGATCGGCCGATTCCATGCGGTTGATTCGCTAATTACGACATGCCTGTGATATCGCGCGGAACGAAAAATTTACTGGGCTCGAGCCTTTAAGAGTTTTACCAGACGAACGCTTGCAATAGTTAGGAGAAATGCAATAGAATCGAGCAGGCTGGCCGACGGCCAGCCTCGTAGTTGGTATCGAAACAAGCTGCTTCGCCATTCCGGAGACATTGACTGGGAATTGATCTACATCCAGAACCGAATATTACACTAAATTGGGATCAGGGAAAACCTTTGGCAAATAGAAATTCGGCGAAGCTGAGAGTAGCCTGGACGTTAACCACCAAACTTTTTTACTGTATATTTTCATTTGTACGTTTTGCGTAGCTACCCTTTGCGCGAGCACTTTTGTAGTAGTTCTGCACCGAATTTATGATAATGCATAGCAGTTTTTGTTGGAAGTAGATTTAATTAGTATGATTATTCGAACTATTTCAGAAGTCGATTAACGTTGTTTCAATAACTTAATCATTAAAGAAATAATAAATTAAAGAATAAAGAAATTTTACGTCTTATAAAAATTTTCTAACTGTTATCGAAGTTCCACTGTATGCGACTGAATACCGACATCAATTTTTTTTTTTTTTTGTTGCGATAGATTTTGCAAGAATGACATTCGAAAAACGAAATATTTTATATTTAGCTGCTTTCCTCTGTGGAGCATATATTTATGCTTTATAATAAAATCAAAGTATATTATAAAAGCTCTGATAATTGATGGCAATATCTGAAGTTTGATTATACTGAGCGGATTATTTTTAAGTTTTGGGATCGACTGGTTATGATAACTATAGCCAACTGATAACATTATCCGTGATTATAATAATCGGATCCCACTGTACTAATAGTGTCGGTAAGTCTTGATAGTAAATAAGCTATGTCCAACATCTGAACAAAATCTCTCACGCAAACGATGTACGAGTCAAATAGTTACACATATTATTAATTAATTTTTTATGTATTTCTCGTCGAAAGTGAGGCTTCATTTAGAAAGTTTTTCAAACAGTGAGACTTCGCTTGGACCTGTTTTGGTACGTAAAAAACATTCTTTTCACGACTGAGCAATTTTCAGTCCATCCTATATTACATTGCTTTTCCTCTATCAAATATTTATCACATACGGAATGAAAAATTATAATACTTTCAGAGTAAACAAAGCGGTAGTTAAATTAAGTTTCACATCATTCGTTAATACCTGAGTTGTATGTTATCGAAACATTCGTATGTGTAAATACAGCTTTCGCGTAAATTACGTTCTGTAACAGGGCCGCTTAACAGTAACTGGAAAAGCATTTTAACTTCGAAAAGAGTAAATACCCAGTAGTGATCCTCGAGGGGAAACCTGTGAGAGGATATAAATCAGAAATCCAACGAAATAAGCGTGGGACGAGGACGCTGTTGAATAGAAGCTTCCTATGTTGACGTAAAAGAGGAAGAAGGCTGAAACACGCGAGCTTTATCCGTACGTTGAGCACGCGGAAATCCTTAACACTCGTAAAACAATAATCGAAGGCTCAACGTGGCTTCGATTCGAATCTCCCCTAAGTGCCTCGAGAATGATTTCTTACTTTCCGCCAATGGCTGATCCACGAAGATCAACCACGATGATTGGTAAATACGTTAAAATAATTCGTAGAAATATTATTATAGGAGCAGTGAAATTGGTTTACTTCATAAAACAGAAAATGGAGAAATGTGATGAAATAATATACGTTGTTTTTCAAAATTCCCTTTGAAATAAAAATTGAAATAAACATTGTATAATGATTAAATACAGATGTAGCTTTCATATAAAGATATGTAGAATGAACAATATAGAATAGCCGTTGTGTAATCGTTATTAATATCAAAACTTTCGGGTGATTAACACTAGAATTACGGAACCCGTCAATTTGACTCGGTTCAGATTTCGTGTTTAAGTTTAACAATCATACATGCGGAAAATGTAAACACAAAATAGAATTAATACACGAAATGTGTACTAAATAAATCTCTGCTAATAGAAATCTATTAATTCGAAGTACACTGAACTAATGATATTACAAAAAATTTGTATTTCAATGTACCCATCAAAACCAACCGATCGATGTCCGTAAACCTAGTGTTAAGGGAGTCAATCGATTTGGCCTGTGAACGGTTCATATACAGTATCGAATTAATTGTATGTGTATATTACCTAATATGTTAATTACGCAAGCGCTGAAGATTTTGGTTATAGAGAGACGTGAATTGATAAATGACAGAATAAATTTTGCAAATAAGAAATTTTAATGACAGAATAAATGTTGCAAATAAGAAATTTTAATGACAGAATAAATGTTGCAAATAAGAAATTTTAATGACAGAATCAATTTTGCAAATAAGAAATTTTAATGACAAAATTTAAATTGCACGACAATAATAATAATTAAACGATTTAAGATGTTAAAAAAAATTTTGAATATACAGCGTGAATCTACTTTTCCAGTGTTGTAAGGTATGGGAGTTTGAAGAAAACAAGGAATGTTTAAATACTACAATTTTAATACGAACATTAATTTTAATATACTTGCAAAGACAAAAAAATTGATCGCAGGTAATAAAATACTATTTATAACATGGTACAGAAAATCTCCAAAAAATAAAACTAACACACTTTCCAGTTATTCGTACCTTTGTTCATCACTTATTACATAATGCAAAAGAACGGTCGAAATTAGCTCATTAGCATGTGAAATTGTCGACCTGTTTTGAAAAAATAATTTTTTGTCGTACATGTGGAATATTCAAGTTATATAACAACGAAAGCAACACAATAGGGCCTTTAAAATGAGTGCGAAATAGAATACACTAGTAGCTCGAGTAGTAGAATCTTTGTTATCCAAAGTTTCATTAACAGAATATTCTCTTATACAAAAATTGTGTTAATCTAACTTCTTTTTTTAATAGTTAATGTATAATGCAACATAATGTACAAACATGGTAATTTTGATACTGAAATATTTTTACTTTAATATAGAAAAAATGGAATAAAATCGTTTACCTAATTCTCTTTCGCATCATATTCTCAGTCAAAGCAAAAAATTGCAATATCAACTACTGTGTGTGAAAAGACATCATTGATAAAAAGAAGATTCAGAAGTTACTGAGATTTTCGAAACATATTGATCTTCTCAAAAGTTTGTCAATATCATTTCTGTGGACCAAGTTGCTAAGTCAATTCAATTCAATGGTTGATGTGACTTAAAATAAAAAAAAGACGAATAAAATAAAAATTGAATAGAAACACATGATGAACATAAAAACCTGATGCATAGTTATTTTAATGGATTCCATTTCATGCATTTTCCGAACAAGGGTAAAATAACGTAACAGATATTTATTCAAGATACATAACACAATAAATGTATTAATATTAGACACATTTATATAATAATAATAATAATATAGTATAATATAATATAATACAATATTATATTTTTAATATTTTTAACATTTTTAGTAACGAGTCTTTTAGAGAATCAAATATTCTCTCAAAATTCACAGGGCAAAAGAATTTATCTCATATTTTACACAAAAATTACTTGTCGATTTGAAAATCGGATGAAGTTCTAAAAGGCTCCGATGGCCGATCGATATAAAATTTGGAGCGATGGGGGAAGGCAAAGGGCGAATCCCAAATGTAAAATTTTAATTGCACCCAATTATTATTGCTTTTATAATGTTATAATATGTTACCATTATTATTATTACTTTTTGAGATATTAATAAAAAAACTTTATGTACCACACTTTGAATACTGGGTATATATTCGTAACTAACACATTGAGTGCTGCTTATCCAGATGTTACTAACACAACTGTTTTCGCTCCGATAGTTATTGTCGACCGTCGAACGTCAGCTTCGGTACCTATAAGATGTTCTACGTATTAGGTTGGAAACTATGAAACGGGCGTTTTTTGTTTAGTCTGTGTTCAGCTACGACTCAGAGAGATACATTGTAACGTGCGCTCAATATTTTTATTTATAAAGCTTAAAAGTATTCTTCTTACTCATTTTCTAAAATCTTTTCGTCTTTGTATCCCATTTTTATTTTATTTTTATCCTAAACCAGATGAAAACAAAACACGATTTACATCTACTCTTGTTGTACGAGTTTAAATTAAATGATACCGCGGCTCAAGCTTCGAGAAATATTAATCAGGCATTCGAAGATGGATCCACCGATGAAAAAAATGCTCGATATTGGTTCGAAAAATTTCGTTCTGGCAATTTGAGTATCGTGAATGAGCCTCGAGGAAGACCACCGGCTCATATTGATAACGAGGAATTAAGGACGACCGTGGAATCCGATCCACACACAACTAGTCGAACACTTGGGTCTAAACTAGGAACTAGTCATACAGATGTGTTAAAACATTTGCGTGCAATAAATAAAGTCAAAAAATTGAACATAGCTGAACACAGACTAAACAAAAAACGCCCGTTTCATAGTTTCCAACCTAATAAAATTTTTACGCGAGGACTAGTGTAAGTATTATTACTGGCTTCTTGATGACGACCGAAAATTAATCTAGCCCTGACTCAACTCAAATCTACGTAAGTTGGCGGTATTTAGTAAGTCAAATATGTGAGACGAATGCCAAACATAGTTTTCCTACATTATTCCTTAAAGTTACAGACATTATTCAATTTTTCCCATACATAAAATTCAAAAAAACAATCATATAAATCATGGACGTACAAAAAAAAGATCCTTTAACAATAAGTACGTAAAACTAAGTTTTGAATAAAAAAAAAGATTTTTTGCAAGATTTTTTTTCGTATTACAATTATTATCATTTGTGAAATGTTTTATTTTCACGATATATTATGCTACTTTTTCTTTTCTAAACTTAGAAAAATATAAATTCTAGTTAAAAATGAATGAAGTGGATTTTTCTTGCACGTTCACAAAATACAGCTTTATTTAAGAGATTATGTTTCCTTCGCATAATCGTTAATTCGGGTAATGAAAATTAAACTGTAAAACGAAGTTTCTCGTAAAAAATGAAATCCGACCGCGACAAAGAGCGCACGCAGCAAAACAACTTCGTTATAAAATTAACACGGTAAAAAAAAAACGCGCACTATACATACAAATAACCACGGCAAACGCATTAATTTTATTCGCCTCATCCATGCAATACCATTCATATATTCTCCGAAACAAGGGAAAAAAGCAATTTCCTGCCACCCGCTTCACGCGTTATAATAACACGTTAATGGAATTGGTGAAATCGATCGCGAATAAAGGCCTTGCGAACAAAGCGACCCCGAAAAACAAAAAAAAAAGGAAGAGAGAAAAGGAAAAAGCAAACAAAAAAAAACAAACAAGGATGGTGACACAACGACATGAACAAAATATACCCTAGCAGGGAACAAGACAACAATGACGGTATCGCTGGCGCGGTGTTTGCAGAATGCGGCGGGAAAGGCAAATTACAGGAAACATTTGAGCCGCATAAAGTAATGGAATGCGTAACGACATCCGTGATCAAAAAGACGGAAGAGTAAACGGGTGCACGGTCGAGCAGACCGAAATACAAAGTACGCCATGCATTCTGCATCCATCCATTTCATTTCAAACCCAATTTCTAGCAAACCAACGATGCCCTGCCGAGAGCATCCTCTCTGACATTCTCTTTCCGCGCGAACAGCGCACCGCCATTGTACCAGCCATGGGGCCGCAAGCATTCTACGTATCCTGATCCTGAATTCTAATTACAGCCCGTTAATTAGCCGCGAACCAACCCTTACGTTCATTACAATTCGAACTCGTCCTCCTCCAGGATTTTGTTGTTGTCTACTCTGTTCGCGCCGTTCTATTATCCCGCTGGGGCAAAGTGGAAGTGGGGAGTGGAAAAGGATTTGTGATGGAATTTCAATGCTATCGCTTGTTTAATAACCGACCGGAATAATTTGTTTATTTATTTATATGTACGGGTAGGGATTCGTTTGCATACGATATAACATACAGTGTCTCACGGAAGTTTTTGAACACTTAACGCAGAATAATTTTATGAACATGATACGTGTGTTGTATGAAACCTTCTAAAATGTCATTAACATCTTAAGTTGGTACGATTATCGAGATTATATAGATAACAAACAAATTCGAAAACATACATGAGAGTTATAAAATATTTATTACAAACGTACATTTCGCGGAGGGCACAAAAGTATTTGTATTCATAACCACTAATATTTAGTAGGCCCACCTTTATCACTAATTAGATATTTAAGGCAACTATTCGTATTATTTACTACCTTTTTTGTTATATCTGGTGATATAGAATTCCATATTTAAAGAATTTTTTATTTCAAAGCTGTTTCGGATGTTATCTTAAATTTTTGTAATACGTTTCCCATTATTGCCCATAAATGTTCATTTGGATTAACATCGAAACTTTGTGGTGATGTTTGTAACGTGTGGAGTGTATTATATAGAATCTATTCCTTAACAATCCTTGCTGTGTGCTTTGGATCATTATCATGCTAAAAATAAAAATCTTCATACAATCCCAATTTTCTTGCACTTCCAGTTAAATTTTCTTTCAAAATGTGTAAATATTTATATTTATCCAATATTTCGTCTATAAATATCAAGCTCCCTGTGTGGTCGCTGCCATTCAACCTCCACGCCATAATAACGCTACATCCATGATTTACCGTCGAACGCAAGTTTTTAACTTCCATTTCTGTATTTGTTTTTCTCCAAAAACAAATTTGCGTCTATCCGACTAAAAAACATTACATTTAGACTCATCAGAAAATATCACTTTACTTCTCACTTTAATACAATTTTGAGAAGTTTGATACAACACGCATATTATCTTCATAAAAGTATTCTGTGGTAAGTGTTCAAATATTAGGTTGTTCCGAAAGTTCCTTCCGTTATCTTCACGCAATGCTTTCGTCCAGCAATGTTTAAATAAACATTCAGCATTATTTGTTAAACGAGAGATGGAGGGAAAAAATAGCGCAAAATGAATCCTGTATAAAATAATAATATATCGTAAAGCATAAAATATTATGTATCCATTACTTATTAATAAAACGAAAGAAACTTTTGGGACAACCTAATACTTTTATGAGTCACTGTAAGCAGAGAATAAACAAATAAGCAATAGTAACTAACAAAAGATAACAAGAAAGTAGATCACTTATATCAAA
The DNA here is from genome assembly GCA_019453375.1 of Ctenoplectra terminalis. NCBI lineage: Eukaryota > Metazoa > Arthropoda > Insecta > Hymenoptera > Apidae > Ctenoplectra > Ctenoplectra terminalis. The sequence continues at coordinate 12,344 of SMSQ01018712.1, read as the reverse complement.
TGAGAAATTAAATTGAATATTTATAAATAAGAATATTTTAATGACATACATATTAATAATTAAGACAGAGCGTGTCAATTTACAGACGTTTTGAAAGATGTAAGTGAACAGTAATGTAAGGAACCACCAGATTTTGTGGCCGGAAGAAAGTAGATAACATCGATCAAAGACAAGCCTGGATTCGAGATTAATTTCAAACAGAAGTTGCTCGGTTTCTCTAGATAAAGTGATGCAAAAAGAGCTTGAAAATGATAATGTGGTCTAACCAGCAGCTTGGACGACGTCTGCTCGTTACATTTACGTAAAGGGAAGCATGTACTTAAACCGTGCACTGTTCGGATAAAGGTTGAAAGATGCTAATTTCTCGTCACGGTCGAGGGAAATATGATTATTCTGGGATAGTAATGAGTTAAACTTGGAGATACTTTTAATCGTTTCTCTGTTATTCTGTTTCCTTCTTGTTTTACGTATGCATGAATTTCATTAAACTTGTGCTCCAGTGTGGTACTACTTTTTTAAACTTGTGTTTACGAATTTTTGCATTAGCTTAGAATACAGTTAATAGTGTTTGTTATGCGTGACAGCGTCGACGGTTTGTTTCGCGACGATTATATGACGCTATCTAACTATTTTGCAATCAGAAACTGTGTTCTGACTGAAACCTTTTTACAAATGTATGTGGACTGTATATTAACTGTTTTATTTCTTGAATGTTGCGTGATGTACAAAAGTGATTGATTTCTTGACGAATGTCCACGATTATTGGAACGTGTTTGCGATAAGATGTCCGAATGAATGTCTGAATTTTTGAGCGTTCGTGTATGGTCTTTTATAAATGTTGTGTCTGCTGTGATTGGTTTTTCGGTGTGTACGGAGCGAGTAGATTCTATTTCTATTAGTTGATTTTCGCTATAGGTGTGTTTAATGTAGCAAAGGAGGGAACTGTCGATTTTGTGAAAGTGGAAAATGTTTATGAATTTTTTCCTATTGTTCGGAAAGGTGACGGCATCTTGGTCCCTTTCGCTTCGGTCAGGCGCGCGTGGTGTCTAGGTGTGTAGGTTTTTCCAAAGAGTTCTTGTAAAACAATTTCGCTTCTCTCGGATGGCTAATTTGGCGCATTTTACGACTTAACAGTGTTTGTTAGTAATGCATAGGTAATGTGTAATGGGATTATAGTATCGTAAGAATGTTGGGCTGGTTCAGGTAAAGGTACTTGATTATAAAACATAAAAAAGTCTTTAATCCTAATACTGGTGTTACATTAACTCTATATCTCACGCACTCTCTCTATTCTCTTCCAAACTCACTCTCAGACTCTCTATTCTAAATTGCCCATTCTCAACTGTGCCCATAATTATGAAAGTGGTCTAAGTCATATATTTCTTGTTTCGAGATATTTAATGAATTGCGTTTGAACGAATTAAAAAATATTTTTATATTATACGACTTAGTCTTGATTAATGGAAATTTATTATGAATATGAAATTATGTATGAATTTCATACGAAAATGTTGTTTTTAAAGCTTGAATTGACTTAGACCATTTTCAAAATTAATTTAATGTCGTATAAATGACTTAAAGCAATAAAGAACTATGAGTTTTATTTGAAACAATAACTTTAATGAAATAATTCATGAACATTTATTAATTATTTTTAAAAAATAATCCATTTTTATCATTTCTAGTTTTTAAGATTCTTAAAATGTTCCTGAAAAAGTGGAGGGATGTATGGTAGTAAACACATAATATCTTTATGTTTTTCTTCCGTTACTGGTCTAGGGGTGGTGTATAATGGAAGTAATTTAATATTTCCGTGTATCTATAATAGACAGTTACTGTCTATTGTCAACTGTCTCGCACGCACATTTTCCCTAACCATTTATTCCAATATTCTCTTTCTTTTCATTCCTTAATCTCTCTTACTCTGTCCAGGAATTCCCCGAAAATCTTAGGTCACCGATGATCTCGTTTACTCGGTCCAAACACTCTTCTTTCGCACTTCTATCGCACTTCTATCGCTCGATCTCAAGTACTCTTCATTCTCACATCTATCGTTTCAAACACTCTTCTTTCGCACCTCTATCGCTCGGTCCCAAATACATTCGCACATCTATCGCTTTAGACTAAATATTAATTCCCGGCTCACGATTCCATTCCCACAGTATTTATGATATATTGATAAGTATTTGCATATACTGGAGGTCTCACACAACTAGGGGCAATCATAGAGTAAAAACGATAGGAGATTGAAAACATTTTAATTGGAGCAAATTAAATGGTTCCGAGTAACGCATCACGGCATGCATGCGCCTCGTTCGAAAGTGGAGGGATTTCAAAGAATTCAAGGTACCTGCACATTTCTAAATGGAACTGTACATTTTTTTATACACCGTTCAACATACTTTTTAATTCTCTCCAAAAAAGGTATCAAGGTACTTGGTTCGAAAAATAATATTGTAACTTAAGTTTCCGTACACAGCAAAGACATAGAAAAGAAACGTCCAAGTTTAGGTAAAAGTGTGATGCAACGTTAAAAAATTGAAGTTAAAATATTTTTTAATTCCTTAACGTCGGGCATAGTAAAACAAAAATTACACTTAGAGCCTAAATTCAGCAATCTGGTATTTCCATTAGTATAAATCGAATAATACCTGAAATGTTCGCCGATTTTTATTTTCAATTGTCAAGTTCCGAAATCCATTAGATAAGTAATTTATGTTACTATGCATAAAAGCATGGTATGGAGCCCGGCACCAAGGGGTTAAACTAATCAGTTTCTAAACAAATACCTTAATAGTTTTTTATAGACAATTGAAAAATGCGTCGAATGGTGTATAAACAAGTATACAGGTATATTTAAAAAAATAGAAATGACCATTAAAATTTCTGAAACGTTTCCATTTTCGTAAAAAGCACATGCACTACGTGATGCATCGCTTGAAATCATTTAATTTTTCCTAATAAACTTTTTTTCTATCTTTTACCGTTTTAACGATATATTAATAAGTGATTACCCGGCACCTTATGTTATAACACCACGTCAAATACTCAACAGAATAATTAAGCTAAAGAATACATTTCTAATGTTTTTTCGACTCAGATAAAAAACAATTTTTGTTATGATGCTTGCCAAATTCGTTTCAATATTTGCAAAAAGATAGGTGTTAAAAAGTTCTAGATTTATCTATAAAAAACTGAAACTGATTTAAAAACTCTGAAAGAAAGGGTTGATAAAAAATTGATTACAACTATCTGAAAGCTCTCTTTGAATCATATTATACTAAAGAAAAAATTTTTCGTTCGATCCATTAACACGCTGGCCACCACGATGGTCATATATAACCGCAGATTGTTTCTCCTGTAGCATCACGCTGGTCATCAATGATGGAAGTGCTTAAAATGTTTATAATTGTAAAAGTTAAATGAAAATTCACAGTTAATGAATTTTGCATATAATTACGGATTAGAGAATACTTTGAAATAAAATGTGCACTATTCAACGATTAAAAATTTTTATTAGAAGCTAAAAAATGAGAGATTAATTTTTATCAAACCTTCTATCTACTGGTATTGCTTCCTGAGCAAAATATGTGATTTAGAATGTAACGGGGTAATCATGTGTCGTGGTTCACCCTGCATGATACTTGTATTATGAAACTAAAACAGTGTATTTGTTTATAGATATAGATAAAACTTTTAAAACAAATCTAATTATTAACTAGCTAATTAATTATTCATCAACAAATTTATCACATTTCTTTAAAAGTTGTTACAAATAAATAAGGGTATTTGAATATTTACTTCATTGTTGTACTGTAAAAAAAAGTTATATTAACACATTAAGGACCGCTCACGAGTTTTCTCGTGTTTCGCGTCCCATCTGTTACGGACCGCTCACGAGTTTTCTCGTGTTTCAAGTTCCCTCTGTTACGGATGGATCACGAAATAACCAGTGTTTTCTACACGCTGTCTTTAGATGTCACCTATTTTGATACTTTATATCTACTTTGTGTATTTAAGTATTTACATGAATAGACAATGTATCAATCTNAACCGCAGATTGTTTCTCCTGTAGCATCACGCTGGTCATCAATGATGGAAGTGCTTAAAATGTTTATAATTGTAAAAGTTAAATGAAAATTCACAGTTAATGAATTTTGCATATAATTACGGATTAGAGAATACTTTGAAATAAAATGTGCACTATTCAACGATTAAAAATTTTTATTAGAAGCTAAAAAATGAGAGATTAATTTTTATCAAACCTTCTATCTACTGGTATTGCTTCCTGAGCAAAATATGTGATTTAGAATGTAACGGGGTAATCATGTGTCGTGGTTCACCCTGCATGATACTTGTATTATGAAACTAAAACAGTGTATTTGTTTATAGATATAGATAAAACTTTTAAAACAAATCTAATTATTAACTAGCTAATTAATTATTCATCAACAAATTTATCACATTTCTTTAAAAGTTGTTACAAATAAATAAGGGTATTTGAATATTTACTTCATTGTTGTACTGTAAAAAAAAGTTATATTAACACATTAAGGACCGCTCACGAGTTTTCTCGTGTTTCGCGTCCCATCTGTTACGGACCGCTCACGAGTTTTCTCGTGTTTCAAGTTCCCTCTGTTACGGATGGATCACGAAATAACCAGTGTTTTCTACACGCTGTCTTTAGATGTCACCTATTTTGATACATTATATCTACTTTGTGTATTTAAGTATTTACATGAATAGACAATGTATCAATCTTTGGTCTTCCAAGAATCTAACAAGGACCATTGATGGTTCGTCTTCGTCTCATTTATATGTAAATTTTGTATGGTTCCTCTTCGCAGAGAAAAATGTTTCACACAATATCATACTTTAAAAAAGTACTAGAAACTTCGGTGAAATTTATTTTTAAATAAAATTTTATAATAATTATTATAAGACAATTTTTTTGATAATACCTAAAATGCATCCCATTTTACAATTTCGAAAAATTTCGTACACATTAAATTTTTAAGTAAAAGTTATTATAATTATTAAAAAACATACTTTTTTTTCAATAATACCTAGAATGCATCTTATTATATAATTTCTGAAAGTTTCACAAAAATTGCTTCATAAATAACAAAGTTATGATGATTTTAGAACGTAAAAGTTTGCCCAAAAACGTGCGGTCCCAGGCGTATGTCTTAAAGATTTCTTTGCGGTTCTTAATGTGTTAAGAAAGTGATCAGTATCATTAAGAGATTTCAAAATGTCAATGAAAATAAACAACAGCTGCGTGATTTTTTATTTTATAATATTCAAATATCATATTCGAATTTTAGAAATCATTTACATTATACTTCAGCATAGAATTATTTCTGCATTCACCTGAAGATTAATGTTTCCTTCGCAAGTTTCTCCTACTAAAGCTAGCTATTGCATGTATTGCGTGTAGTAAGGTTCATTTAGTATAATTAATAGCAGGATTAAAAGTGGTGTATCTTTCTTCTCCTTCAACATAGGAATAATCTCTTTTAAGTGGTTTACTTCCTCCTCCACATCAACTAACGAATAATATACAACGATACAAGCAATATTTCGCAAAACAGGTTAATAGCAATCTTCGTGTAAGGCGAATACTAAACACTTCACTTTCTTCCATGCAGATCCAATTATCCATTATTTTAACAAATGGTTGAACACTCAAACGAGGCTGTATCTTCAAATAAGAAAATAATGCGAAAGTAAAACGTGATAACGAGATGCGTATTTTCGAATAAAATTAGAAGAATAAGGAAAAAGATTAAAGTATGCGTTGATATTAAAATTTCACACATTAGTTATAATATTTTGAATATTTGTAACAGAATTATTTCTCTAAATAGAATTATAAAATTATTTTGTTTTGTAAATACATTCATTCAGCCACGCACAAATATATCTAACCGTTTATAATTATTAAATAATACTATTATACAGGGTGTCCCAAAAGGTCTGTAAGTCCCTTTAAGGGATGATTTCTGAGATGATTTCAAGCAACTTTTTCCTTTGCAAAAATGTCAAATTTAACTTTGTTAACAAGTTATTAACAAAAAACACTGACCAATTACAAAGCGAGTAAAGCGATTGGCCGCCAGCGAGAGCATTGACTTTGTACCGCGCTTATGCTTTGACGAGCAAGTCAGAATGTATCGAAGCAACTATTGACAAGTGTTGAATAAAAGTTATATCAAATAAATAAATAATTTATTATTCGTGTATAACAAATAAACTGAGTTTCAACACTCGCCCACAGTTGCTTTGATGCATCCTGACTTGTTCGTTGAGATACAAGCACGGTGTGGAATCAACGCTCCTACTGGCGGCCAGTCGCTTTACTCGGTCTATGATTGGTCAGTATTTTTTGTTAATAACTCGTTAATAGAACCGAATTTGACATTTTCGCAAAGGAAAAAGTTGCTTAGAATTACCTCAGAAATCATCCCTTAAACGGACATACAGACCTTTTGAGACACCCTGTATATGCACACATATCAATATCAAGTTAGAAATAAATTAAATACTTGAATTTATATTACGCAATATTCAACCTAAAGCCTATAGTGAATATAAAGTAGGTCATATCATAACATAACGTTAACAATAATACAATTAAAGGTTATTTTGCAAAGTTATCATTAATACAGTTTTATCGAATAATTGTATGCAATAATGTTAAAGGAATAATATTTTAAATATACGTGATATGAGCAACTGCTATAATGTAAATAACCTTTGAATACTAATATATATGTGTATGGAATAACGTAATGAATGATGTTATAATGTATGTAAATAATTGATGCATAGTGCTATTTTTATCTGTGACGTTTACATTTATTAATACTACTCACACGACACTTAATATTATTTAAATTATAATTATTGGGTTGTTCGGAAAGTAATTTCGTTTTTTTTTTGTGAAAATGAAAGACAATTTTCGTATAACGAACAAATATTTTATTAAATTATATATTGGCCATTCTGGTCCAGCACCTTTTCGCCATCTTTCGTGTTGTTATTCGTCGGTTTGCATCAACCAATGCCTTTATCTTGTCTTTGTCAGCTTCAACCGGCCTTCCAGAACGCGGTGCATCTTCGACATCAAAATTTCCGGATCGAAATTTTTCAAACCAGTTCTGGCACTGGCGTACCGTCAACACATCTTCTCCGTACACATCGGTTAATTTCTTTCTGATTTGAACAGCATTTTTATCTTTTTTATAGTAAAAAAGTAAAATATGACGGAAATACTGCTTATTGCTCTCCATATTTAAAAGGGCACCAACCAAAAACTACTGCCTAGAATTAAATGGACTTTTTCACACACAAACCTTGCTACATCAGCTCTCAAAACATATAATGATTATGCGGCTTAAGTGTGAAGTTGGGTGCAAAAAAATACAATTAAATCCGCTATCGGGAAAAAACGAAATTACTTTCCGAACAACCCAATACAGTCAACCCTCCTATAACGCGGTGAGTGCGTACCGCGTTATATGGAAACCAAGAAATACAAAAGACAAGATTAAATTATAAATTATTTTTATTGAATCGAGGAGTTCGTATAAGGAAATGATAAAAAAAATGAAACAAAAAGTAAACAAAAGAACTGTTTTCCAACAAAAACAAGAAAGACTTTTGTAAAACCTTTTAACACTCATCCTCGCTGTCAAGGTCCGCGTTATATTGAAACCCCGTTCTCAGAGTGCCGCGTTATAGGAGGGCTATCGCAATTTCAGGTCGGCGTTATACGGAAACCGCGTTCTGAAAGTACCGCGTTATAGGAGGGTTGACTGTACTAACACTCGGATCAAACATAATAGAGTAGAACCGTTGTATTCGTGGATTCGATTTGTTTAATAATTGTATGCACAGTTATAATGTGCCCACAAAATGATAACATATTTTTCCACGTTTGCAGAGATCAAATTTTTTTCAAGCCATTCAATTTTATCAGAACTATTTCTAAACATTAACAAGTTATAATCTCTTCTAACAAACATTCTGGATTTCTTCAATGGTTCATATTTTTCGCTATCACAAAAATTTTATATCCCTTTCATTTCGGACTACTCTACGAGTAAGGTATGGTTCATAAAAAAAGGTTCTAAAAAGTTTCACTCTCATTAAGAGTCCTCCACGCTTTAAACATTTACACTTTAAAAATTTTCCGAAAAAGCGGGTAAATGGTTCGTTTACCCACATGGACGTAGTTATTCATGGGACTTAGAAAGAAGAAAGGATTCGAGTCTCATAAATACGTCATAACAGCTTCAAGTTTAAGCTTTTTAGTTTCGCCAGCGCCGTCGTACCCTTTTCCCACTATTTCCACTCGGCTAAGTTCCGGAATTATCGGCAGAACTTTTACACCCGAGATGAAGGAACCGATCGCTCTGGGGAAATCTCCTCGGAGTTTCCGACAGGGGAGAACAATTAGACCATTCTGTGTGCCATGGTGCGGCTAGTTAATCGTCAATATCAATTTTTAGACCGTGATCTTATATCGAGTTTCATGAACACGCCCTTCTTTTTCGCTATAGTTCCGTTTCATCCTTTTTTATTTTATTTAATTTTTTTTTTTTTTTGTGAGGACTTTATTAAATGTGTCGCGAGAAGTATGGGTAATTTAATTAAGATTAGATAAAAATTGTAAAAAAATTGTATGAGGAGTGATTAGGGAAACTTACAGTATAATTAAAAACAGAACTAATAAAATCAAAATGTTAATGTTAATTTGTATTTTTATGTTTGGTCTGAATAAAATATTGGTATGATATTGTTCTGAATAAGTATGAGTTTTTTCTAAACACTGATATCTTGAAACTCTTTGAAACGCAAGAAAACAAAGAAGAGTTTATAAAGTTTGAAAGGATTGTACTTTTTTAATGATTCGTAATTCTTGAAACCTCGGTAAAAGAAGATGTAAAATCAATAAAAAAGAAATAGATCAGATACAGAACGAGTTTGGATATAAATATTTTTGAATAAGAATCTGGATTAGATATTTTTGCATACTGTTACATTTTTGTTTTTATTTTGTTTAATTATAGTCAATCATGGTTCACTTGAAAATTTCGTAAAGACTTTAATTTTTAAAACAAAATAATCCTTTTACAAAAAAAAGTCACTACTTCAAGTTTCGAGAGTTTCGAAATCTTACAAAGCTTCGAATTGAAGTTTCGAAAATTTAAAAATCAGATTCCAACCTACTTCTAGCTCTGTTTTGCTTGATGTGACAAATATCATTACTTAAGATAAAATGAAATTTTATTTAGTTTAAATGTTTAGTTAGTTGGAAAATTTAATGAGAAAATAAATTATTTAGACTAATTTGTTTTATTTAAGTTATAAACTGTACCTAGAATTAACATAATATGTAGAAGTTTCATTTTTTACTTTAAAAAAAACTACAATATTAAAATCCTCAATTAACTAAATATTTAATTTCCAAAAATGTATTAAACTAGCTTATTCTAAATAATTTTGTTTATATATTAGGAATTACTAATTTTTAAAAAATAGATAGCTTCATTTACAAAGAAATAGACTGCTTTGAAATCTGGACAAAGAGTAATCGGATCAAATTCTCCTCGATAATAATTTCTTCCTTACATTTGTATGTTTCCTATACATACACTACCGCTCAAAAGTATCCGAAGGCTTGATTATTTTTTCCAGAATGTAATTTATGATTTTGTTATTGAATTTTTATTGTTACAGCTATGTGTAGCAAAATATTATGATACGATAAAATTGAATATTCTGAATAAATTACTGAGCTAATATGCAATAAAAATGACATTAAAGTCTCTGAGTGTCAAACCTGTCAAAAAATGACATTAAAGTCTGTAACTGTCAAAGTTTTTTATATTTATTTAATTGCTAACTTATGAATTAAATAATAACGTTCTTCAACCATGGTTAGTTCAAGCAGTACCCTTTCATGAATCGTGTATTTCATTTTAATACACTATTGGTAAATTTTTATTAAAACGTTGACTACCGTGGGGGACGTGGCCGTCATTCGACTTGGCTACAGCGCCATGGGGCTCACCGGTGACCGGCGACGCGACCAATACTAAAATACATAATTAGAGTAAATATCGATACTGATAAATTTTTAAATAATACCACTAATGGTTCGAAGAAATTAATGCCATACAAAACATGCAAAAATAATTTTATTAATATTATACAAGGAAAATATACATATTTTTTTCAACGTAATACGCATAACAAGAAATTCATGTTGGCGCCATGAGCAAACCACGTAAAATGTGTGCGGCAGTCAACGTGTTAATACATAATTTCAATTTACAATGCGTCGATTGTTTAAGAAGGTAGTAAATATTACTTCCGGTCATTAAATTGTCACTAATTTACATGTTTCGGTAATATTTATGTACTGAAATCAATAGAAATTGATCAAATTGACAAATTTATCAGTGGTCGGATACTTATGAGCGATAGCGTATGTATAGCAAGAGAGAAAATACTGTTAGTTTGTGTAGTCAAAAAAATATCCATAAATGACAAATAATCCTTAAATAAAGAAAGTAATACATACTTTTGGTCAATTGATTAAAAATATTATAGAATATTACAAAGCGCGGGTAATGTATAATTCGCATAAAATTTCAGATACCTGCATAATTCTTCGTTCCTTTCCGTCATATCTCTCACAAACTAATTGAAATAGTATCAACCATTGTACTCCATTACCATACGTTTCCCTGATTAAATAATTAAAACAATAT
>SMSQ01018711.1:0-23093 GCA_019453375.1 Ctenoplectra terminalis | reverse complement strand
AAAAAAAAAAAAAAAAAAATTGGAATTATATCTTCCTAGAAATATAGAAAAACTCTAACATGTTCGCATAAAACTGTCATCAGACGAACACAAATATTCCTTCCGATGTTTTCAAATAAAACAAATACAGCAGAACATCAAAATCTTAGAAATTCAGCAGAAATTCTGTTTCTTCCAAATTAAGTACCTTCTTCGTTTACTTTCAAAAACTGACCGAAACTCTATAAAATACTGTAGGATGCGAGAAAAAGAGTGTTTGGTATGAACTGTGAGGTGTTAGAAAAGAGTGGTTCGGTCGAGTGACTATCGGGAAAAGATTAAGGTCCGAATGAAGAGCGTTCCGGCCAAATAAGGTGCGAATAAAGACTATCTGGTCCGAGTGACAATTTTTATCCGAAAATGAAAATGCGTGTGAGAATCCGTGACTGAATATATGCGTGTGGATGACTGTACAAAAGCAAAACCAGAATTAAAAACAACTCCTGGTTCGACTGCAGTGAATCAAGAAGGAAACATCGAATTTATCCCGAATAAAACTTGTTACATACCACGAAAAACTGATTAATATCCCCAGAATACTTTCCAACTTTCCACAAGTCCTCGAGAAAGCAGTTCCGAAGATTTCATCCAAGAGATCTCTGCAGGTGTCCAAGAACCTTGGAACACGCGACACGGCACGCGACCCCTGTCAAACAGTTCCAAACATTTTGAAAACATCTCAATCCGGTCGCGAGAGTGGACCACGGGTGGGCGAGTCGCTCTTCTTTCGAGGCTATTTGTCAAACGCCTTAAGGGGGTGGCGATCTCTCTTTCCATCTCTTAACAGCGGGTCGCGTGGCCAAACAGAAGTCGGTCGCCTGTTTTCCCGGTCGGATGGTCGTAAATCAACCCTACGGATCGAGGGTGAACGCGTTCCATCTCCCACCGCCAGAAGAAATTGTTGATCTTGGTGAAAATTCTGCTGCTACGCGTTCGGGTCGTTTCCCTCTGGTAGCCTGTTCCTCTCGATTTGGCCCAAAGACCCAGTGGCCCTAAATTTTCGAAAACTGTGCCAGCCACGAGAGCCTTTCTTCCCAAACTTTCCACTTTTACGGCTGGTCTGGAGAGCACAATAGAGGTCTCCCGCGACGAGCTGCCTGGAATGATTCACGTTAGACTTGCGATCGCTACCGGTGTTCGTACGGGTTATAAAAGCATAAATTCTGACTTGCTTGTCTCGTTTGACGCGCATTCATTGACACTGGTGACCTGAATTTTTCAAGGTCGACAGTGGACCGTGAAGATGTTTCCGAAGGAGTCAGGTTGGTAGGGACACTTCTCTTGGAAGACAGGAGAGGTTGAAGTTAACTTTGTATTGCATTTTCTTTCGGTCAAAGTAGTCACATAGTCTTTCACTTGTGTTGCAAAATTTTTTAATTTAGAAATATTGCTTATTTTTTAATTTAGAAATATTTCTATTTTTTAATTTAGAAATATTTCTTATTTTTTAATTTAGAAGAAGACAGGAGAGGTTGAAGTTAACCTTGTCTTGAATTTTCTTTCGATCAGAATAGTTCCATAGTGTTTCGCTTGTGTTGCAAAATTTTTTAATTTAGAAATATTTCTTATTTTTTAATTTAGAGATATTTCTTATTTTTTAATTTAGAAATATTTCTATTTTTTAATTTAGAAATATTTCTTATTTTTTAATTTAGAAGAAGACAGGAGAGGTTGAAGTTAACCTTGTCTTGAATTTTCTTTCGATCAGAATAGTTCCATAGTGTTTCGCTTGTGTTGCAAAATTTTTTAATTTAGAAATATAAAGAAGGTGTTTATCATCCTGTATTATAAATTTGTTTTAACACTGAAACTACCAAAGGGGTCAAATGACCGATTCCTAATTTTTTATAAAAATTCTATAAATTTCTGTTGGTGCATTTTTAAGGATTTTCTATGTATTTCTATGATTTTCTATGATTTTCTGTAAAATATAAAATATATCGAGATAATTCATAGTAAGCGCGACAAGAGAGCGGCAGCATTCGAAACGGACGTCCAGGTACATGGACAGTTTTAACCGAAACACACAAACTTTCTCCATCGAGTCGGGAGTAAAAATCCAGTCGGTTACCGAACGGAAGCGACGGTCACGCAACAGCCAGCGTATTATCGATGCACACGTGCCTTTTGTGAAAAAATTCCGCCGTGTAGACAGTGGCCAGCGGTGGCACGGGGCAGCAAAACCGCCACGAGGGGAGGTGTGATGCGTTACAGCTGGTTAAGCAGCTGTACGGGAGAAAGATAGCCGTGAACGCCGCGACAAATTTCAATATGAGCCTCCAGAAAACTGCGTACGAAATCGGACCAGTCCTCCGAACTCCCTCTTTCGTTCTTTTTTTCTTCTTTTCTTTTTATTTATTTTCGCCCGTAACGATGATCTCCTGTGTTTATTTTCGGTGAAAGCGGCAGTGTGGTTCCTTTGACAGACGCTGAGTAGTTTAGATTGATGTCTCGTGTGTTATTGATAATTTTAAGGGTTGCCAAATTTTTTAAGAAGGGTTGGAATTATTGTTAACGATGAAAAAGATAGTTTCGAAATTTTTTAAGAAGGGTTGAAATTATTGTTAACGATGAAGAGGATGGTTTTGAAATTTTTTAAGAAGGGTTGGAATTATTTTTAACGATGAAGAGGATGTTTTGAGAAGTTGGAAGGATTCTTAGGGGTTGAAACATTTTTAGGGGTTGAAAATAAGCTTTGACTTTTGAAAAAGCTATTCTTTCTTAATTCGAACATTATTCCTCTAAAAATTTCTTCGCGAAGCTTTCAGCTGAAGGCTCTTTGGACACTTTTTTTTCATATAAAATATAATAATTCTGGTATCTACATTAACAATGAATGTTACGGAGTTAACACACGCAGATCCTGATGAAATTTTTATATCATATAGATCTCGAAAAAGTTTTAAACGAGTATCTTTTCATATCGACCATCGTTCATGTTGTAGGGGTTGTATTCAAGGAATATTTAAAAGATACAGGCTCGAGGAGCACAATAAGGGTTAAACGTACCTTCATACGAAGACACGAGCTTAGGTATCGAGATTATAATGTCCCGGTAACCCACATTGGGCCGGAGAAATTTCCAAAGCCCACCAAGGTGGTGTAAAAGTCGCCCTTGAGAGCAAAGGTTCACCCGAATGGAACAATGAAGCGGGCAGTAGGTCAGCAGAGGCTTCCTCCAAAGTCAGGGACACCGCAAGGTCTCATAAATTTTATTGGCACACGGAAGCCGCTGGTTTTTCGTGAAAATGGCCTTACGGTAGCCGGATCTCGTGGCCAGAACACGAATTTTTCACATTTTATTGCTGCCTGAGGTGGACGGTGAATCGAGATTTAGCCACTTCGATATTGCCCCCGTGTAAATCAACTCTTGAGTATCTTCTGTAGAACTTACTTTCTAAGAGGAGTAGCTGTTGATTTTTAATAGGTGAAAAATTAAAGGAGAACACTTAAAAATTTTGTTTAAACTCGAGTTCGCAGTGAAGCAGCAGGATAGAATATAAATGGTATTAATAGTCAGTTATTCTTGTTAGAATGAATTTAATTCGATGGTAATATCGATGATTTTTTTTTGAGAATGAGACGTTAGATTTTAACAAATGTTTCTTAATGTTTCATAGAAAAATCAGTGAGCAGAATTTTCTACGACTGTTAGAACCATTTAAAACAAGCTGAGACACAAAATTTGGAACTTATTTGGCGCATACAGACCGTCTCATTTCATTTTTCACCAACGTGGTCTGCGCAATGGATCTTTTATTATTTTAAGCTTTAAAAAAAATCAGAAAAAATTCAGAAGTACTCATTACAGTCTCTAATTTATTACACAGGTGATTCTTTAGCCAAATAAATGCGGGAACCATCGAACCATCCACCTTCCTCTCGGAGAAATAAAATAATTAAAATTTAGCTTAAACCTCAGCCCAAGATTAAATTATTTCTGTCGTTCTAAAAAACTGATAGGAATTTATACAGTTTTAAGATGTAAATTTTCCTAAGATTACAAAAAAAGAAAAATTGTATTATCATTTTTAATATTCGTTTCAAAGGTCATTGCCATTTATTTTCAATATTATCTGTTTTATATTGAACTTAAACCGGACACCCTGTATATATCGAGGCGACTCTAAAATACAGAGTTCATCGATACCGATCTGTTCACCTAGTTCGAAACGGATGCTGTGAAACCTGCCGTGTCACGGTTTCGAAAAGCACGAAGGGGACTTTTAGAGGATGCCGAAACACCGGTAGCGACTATTAGGTTCTTTTCTGTAATTAGTATCATCGAGAACAGCGTAATATACTGTTCCATTCTCTGGCTCGAAATGTGATCGACATTTATGGTTGTCCTTAAACGATTCTGCTGTACGAATGGCGCAACAGATTTTAATATCGGAATGAAAGTCGTATTCTTTTTATTCCCCCATTTTAAGAACGTCGATTCTAACCGACAATAATTCACGTATTCAGCCTTGCTACGATGTTCGAGTTATTTTTATTGCAGAAATAAAAATTGTTTTTAATTTTCTTTGTATTTAGAAATTCTAATTTAAACATTCGAGGTCAATTTTTTTTCTTTTTATTTGTTTCTTTCTTTTACCGTTATAGGAATTTATTAACACTAAACCTACCAAAGCGGTCCAACGACCGTTTCGTAATTTCTTCTCCAAATTTTATAAATTATTAACGGTGCACTTTTGAATATTTTATTGTGATTTTCCGTAAAATATATGGTCAAAGATTTGTTTCTCCAGCGTTGTGTATTTTTTCCAAGTTTCTATTATTGCAATTTCTTTGATACAAGCAGGTATAGTTTAATCGTCGGTAGGTTTAGTGTTAATTTCAATTTGTACAGCATTGAAAGTGGAAAGGGATAATGTAGCAGTGCTGCGTGGAATTGTACGATATTTATTGTTGGATACTTTAGGTCAGAAATAGGGAACAGTGTTCTGTTTAATTGGAAATTAGAATTGTCCCGGTCGTTCTTGGGAAACGCTGCAGCGCAGATTTTCCAACAACGATCCATCCTGCGAGGCATTTTGGAAAGCTCGCGTTCATTTCGAAACCGTTGTCCTCGAAGTCGAAAAGACGAGGACTGACAATGGACATTTCACGGGACTTAGCTATAAAATTGGCCATAAATACGATCGTAAAGTCCCATTGCACGTCCTTCGGTGCACGGCTTGGCCTGTTCCCTTGTTCTCGCAGCTTTTAACTTCTCTCGCTTTGCTTTTCAAACTTCTGTCTCGCTTCTTCGTCTCTCTTCTCTCTTCTACTTGCAAATAAATTCCCTTTTTCACCAAACTTGAAAATCTTTACACTCTTCGACGGTAGAACTATCGAAATGGTAAAAGGACCAATTCGTAATTTCTTAAAGAAACTCTATCAATTTACTGTGATACGTTTTTAGGGATTTTATATAATTTTTTTGTAGCAAATACGCGCAAAGAATCGTTACCCTTATTATAATTTCTCAAATTTATATTTTTTTAAATACCATTTAAATTACCATTTTTATTTCTTTGGTACAAATAAATCGCCACTTAATATCCGAACTAGTTGTTCTAGTGTGAAACAACCCAGGAAAATTAAATTTAAAAAATTTTAATTAAATAGTAAAATCAATTTTCCTCGAGTTACATTTTTTCATTTAATAAAAGTTAGTCGAAACATTCTTTAAATAAATGAAAAAATAAGTTGGACAGTGGAAGCGTGCTCGAAGGTTCATTCAGCCACTTTTTTTTCCCATTGTCTTTGCAATAAATCAAAAAATTCAAGGTCTCGGCCTCGAGTGAAGAGAGAAGGAGCCCTTTGACGATGGAGGAGCGAAATCGTGGAATCCACGAACGATTTCCTATGGTCGGACGACGGCCACACGCCGGCCACCATCGGGTACCCCCATAAACTCATCAACTCGTAAAAGTTGATTTTCGCTCGCATTCCTCCACGGACGACCTCGTAAATCATAATGTATAATAATGTACACGCGAAGAGGATTCGACGAAAGGTCCGAGGCATCGATTTTTCTCTGCCTTCCTGGCCGCACGCCCTCTTCTAACGGAATTTTCCCTCGCCTCTTTGTCGCTTCGTCTCTTTCCCTGATTTCAAATTGTCCAAGCAGGTTCTTTTTTTTTCTTGTTCCCAGATTGTAATTGGAAAATTTTGTTACAACTTCTTGAATTGATTAAATCGTTTCTTTTTCGTTGGAATTCATGTTTTTTATTGGATTTATTTGGATTTTTTAAGGAATGAATTTTGGAGAATATTCAGTGGTTTTCTCAGAAGTTTTTCAGAATTTTTCAGTGGATTTTTTAAAGAAATCAATTTCGGAGAATATTCTGCGATTTTTTAAGAAATTTTTCAAAATATTTCAGTGGACTTTTTAAAGAAATAAATTCTGCAAAATATTCGGTGATTTTTTTTACAAATTTTTTACAATATTTCAGTGGCTTTTTTAAGAAATCAATTTTGGAGAATGTTAAGTTAAAGTTTGCTATCGTAACTCATTTTAAGGAATGTAGAAATTAAAAAAAAAAAAATGAAAATGAATATCTCTTCCCGGATAGTAAAATTGCAAACAAAATTTGATATCGTGGAAAATAAAAGTTTCAAGGAAAGGCGACACAGGAACTGATAGCCGCACGGAAAGGCCTGTTTGAACTGGCTTCTGATTTATCGATTCGATAAACGTGTCGCGTGGAACACACGGAAAATCTCGAGATTTATCGCACCGTGCGCCGCAATTGCTGACTCTTTGCCCTGGAAGGTTCGCGTCACCGCTGACCCTTTCTCTCGTCTCATTTCACCGTGCAGTTTCGAAGGGACCAAAGCTTTGTAAAACGAGGAAGTCGTATTTCGCAGCTTTGAGCATGCCGCGATCGTACGTCGCGTTTGATCTTGCTTCTAATTACGCGTGTGTACCACACGTGTTACTGTTTCCTTGCACCGTGCAAAATGAACGACGTGGAAATTGACCGCTTATCGAAGTTTTCTGTTTCGCTATAAATGGAACGAGATCGTCGAGTGATAATTCGGCGTGAAGAAAAGTGGAGCGTTTGGAGATAATTTTAGAAGCTTCTTTTTTACGTATGGCTTCAATTTTTGGGGTACGTTGGAAGAAAGTATAGTTGGTGTAATATTAGTTTGAAAGTTTTGAATGATGTATAAGAAATGGAGAACAAAAAATAGTAGAATATAAAATGTAATAGAAGCTTTGTTTGGGGAAAAATAAAAAATTCGTTTTCATTGCAGAATTCTAAAAGTCGGAAGATAAATTTTTCAAAGATAGAGTCCACAAAATCGCAAAATATCAAAGAATAATCTTCCGACTCGATTCGGTTCAAAATGGGACTAGAACTCCAAAATTTAGGAGATAAATTCTTCAAAAACGGAATCCATAAAATTGCAAAAAATCAAAGAACAATCTCTCGCTCAATATACTCAAAAATGGGATCAGAACTCTAAAATTCAGAAAACAAATTCTCCACAAAATCTCAAAACATCGAAGAACAATCTTCCCACTCAGTTCACCCCAAAATCGGACCGAAACTCAAAAATTCAGAAGACAAATTCTCCAAAAACGGTCTCCACAAAATGGCAAAATATCAAAGAACAATCTTCCCATTTAATTTACTCCAAAATCAGACTAAAACTCCAAAACTCAGAAAACAAATTCTCCAGAAAATCTCAAAACATCGAAGAACAATCTTCTCACTCAGTTCACCCCAAAATCGGACCGAAACTCAAAAATTCAGAAGACAAATTCTCCGAAAACGATCTCCACAAAATCGCAAAAAATCAAAGAACAATCTTCCCACTCAATTTACTCCAAAATCAGACTAAAACTCAGAAAACAAATTCCCCACAGAATCGCAAAACATCGAAGAACAATCTTCCCACTCAGTTCCCCTCAAAATCTCCAAAATCTTCTCCAAAAACAGTATCCACAGAATCGGTCAACATCAAAGAACAACCTTCCCAATCAATTAACTCCAAAATCGGCATCCGCAATTAATATTGCTCCATAAAAAAAAAAGAAGAAGAAAAATCTTCAAATCACGTTGCCACGATCAGTCATCGGATCGGCGACTTAAACATCTTGGTCGCAAATTTTCAAAGAGAAACAAGGGATCGAGTGGCTCCCAGGGAAGTTCGTGGTCGGAACAAAAGGTACACTTCCAAGGAATCGAAACACCCACGTCGAAGGCCGGCCTCGATGGTGGGGCTTGTTCGGCCAGCCTCCGTAACGCCCACACTTGCTTGTGATCAAGCTTGCCGCTTCATGGTGGGGCTGGACACGAAACCAAAAAGTGGGGGATAAATATCAGCAAAGAGGTCTGCAATCATTCTTATCCGCGTTTTATTTTAGCCGCAAGAAATCGTAGAATCGTTCCTGATAAAAAAAAAAAAGACAAAAAAAATGGTAGCATTTGATCTTGTCTCTTAACCACTTGCTTTATGATCTCTTTAATATTCAAATTAGCAATAGCTAACTATATTCATTGTTTTAACCCTCTGTAGCCAGAATTTTGTCTGCTAACTGGAGAAAAAATTACGATTGATTACAGTTTTTCACTTTGATTTGAAAATTTTCGGTCCCATAGAAGGTTACCACTGTGTCGAACGCAAAGCATTGAAATATCATGCGTATTTTATATTTGCTAATTTTCAATCTCGTAAGTCGAAATTACAGTTGAAGTTAGAATTGATCTTGATCATAAATATAGTGTGTTTATTATACTTGAACCGTAATCAGCCGCCGCGAGTGTGACTCGTGATTGTAGAGCAAAGGATTGAAGATCGTAACGATTAGTGAAAACGAACAGCGTTTAACGAGTGTGACGACGAAACCTGAAGAATAAATTGTATGCCAGGAGAAATTTTTAGATTAATCAAGTTGGACACGGTTCGTTGGTGTCTTTTCGATCGTCGAACGACGGAGGTTGGCTCGACGATCGAAGCAAGCTCGAGTTTTCACGGTCCGGTTGAGTTCACCCTTTGAAGAATTTGTAGTTTGTCATCGTTCCTGTTTCCTGTTGTTTCTGGTTGGTCTCTTTGAGGTTGGTTTCACTTGGAATCGGATCCAGGTTAATTTTATGGTTGAGCAAAGTTCGACGCGGTTTTATTGATTCGGAGATCGGGTATATTGCAGGTATATTAGGTTCGTAATTTCTTACTAGAATTTTGTAAATGATTAACGGTGCACTTTTGAGAGTTTCTTGTGAATTTTTTTTATAAAACATTGGTTCGTTGGTTGAAGATTTGTTTCCATTATATACTTCTCCAAAGTATCTGTTATTATAGTTTCGTTGATACAAATAGGTATACTTTAATGGTTGGTAGTTTTAGTGTTAAATATTCTGATCTATATTATAAACTAAAAACTATAATTAGTGTTAAATGTAATAATATAGTTTTTGCTTGGGTTTAAAATACTAAAGCGCTTATCTTTTAGCCGGTAATAGTAAGGCAACACTAGCATCAATTACTATAAACACCCTTAATAGCCTCCAATAATTTGGCGCAACTATATTACCGTTTATTCTAATAAAATCCTCCAATTTCAGGATAGGAAAGTATTAATAATGTTAATATTTTACTAACACTGGCATCAACACCTATAAATTATTCTAAACACCCTCTTCATCCCCTACTAGCCCCCAATAGCCAGGCGCCACTATATCACCCTTTATTTTAATAAAATCCTCCAATTTCACCATAGTAAAGAGTTAATAATTCTAATATTTTACTAACACTAGCATCAACACCTACAAATCACCCTAAACACCCTCTTCATCCCCTAATAAAAATATTACCCTTTATTCCAATAAAATCCTCCAACTTTACGACAGTATTAATATTTTTCTAACACTAGCGTCAACACTGACAAATTACTCTAAACAACCCTAATAGCCTCCAATAGTTAGGCGCCAGTAAATTACCCTTTATTCCAATAAAATCCTCCAACTTTACGATAGTAAAGAGTTAATAATTCTAATATTTTACTAACACTAGCGTCAACATCTATAAATTTCCCTAAACATCCTTTTCATCCCTCGGTAGCTCTCAATAGCCAGACGCCACTAAACTACCCTTTATTCCAATAAAATCCTCCAACTTTACGATAGGTCAGCACGCGTGCCGCCATAAAAAGGTGTAAAACGTGGAACACGTGCGGCAACGAGAGGATAACCGTAAATCGGTGCCAGGATCGGTCAATAAACGCGTAAACAGGACCCATAAACTCGCGAGAGGGCATTGTTAGGGCCGGCGGAAATCAAGTGGCCGGAAATTTACGATAGTTGGTCCGCGCGCGCCGGTCAAGGCCTCGGGAGGGCACGCAATCGCGCCTGGAAAGTACACGCGGACACCGTAAAACCGTTTATACGAGTAATGGTTATACGACCGGTCGCAGGCAGAAACTGGAGCTGATTATTACACTGCAGGCCCGATTTTACCGTGAATTACGACTAATTGTCGGAGACAACTGAGTATATTGGCTCCCCGTTTAAGGGTTGCTGCGTTCAACGCCTGTTTCCGGAAACTGGAGGTGCTTCTCTTGTTTATCGAGAACCCTTTCGAGGGACCCTTTGTGGTCGTTCTTTCGACGGGGACCAGTTTCAAGTATGAATTTCGAGGACAAATTTGAGAGATTCGAGGAGATCTGGAAAGTAATAAAAGGATAATTGTGGATGTTTATTGGAGTATTTTGAGAGAAGGATTTGTTAGCTAATATTGGAGCTGTTTATAGCGTCCATAAAAAATTATCGAGTGAAATCGATACGTAATACAGTTATAAATAATATGATACTGATACTAAGGCATTTGTAATGGCAAGTGAACTAAAACATTGTTTTTTTTTAATAAATATTGTTTGGATATAAAGCTTTATTAAATAGATATTGTTTGGATATAAAGCTCCTATATTTACCTTACTTTAGTCTGGTAAGGTCTAGACTCTTTAAAGTCTCTTAAGTCTCTTTAAAGTTTCTTAAGAAAATGTGGATATTAATTAAAAATGTAATTTAGAAAAAGAAATGATTTTAAAGTCGTATCATGGAAGTGATTAGAACGACTAGTTTGCAACTAATATGAATTCTACAATATTCACAATGGATCATTTTTAGGAATCTTTTCCGATTTTCCATAACAAATATGACTGAACATTTACTTCTCTTGCAACTTATATTTTCTTTAAACTTTAATTCAAATTCTCCTGTATAAATACGTACACTTCAATCGCCAGCAATTCAACTATTAAAATTCCAGTACCATACCCGATGAAAATATAAATAACCCCTTAAGGAAACGAACGATTTTTATTTACAGAAAAATTAAAAGAAAAAAATTAAAGAAAAATCCCCCCAAAAAATTAAAGAAAAATCCCCAAAATTACCATTATCCTTTCACCGTTTAACTCGCAAAATAAAACACGTTCTCCGAACAATAAAGCGTGGAAACGGGAATGAAACAGGAAGGAAAGACCAGGAACAACCACAAGACAATTATCCATAGTTCACAGTGGCCAAGAAAATCGGCAAAAAGGATTAGCGGTGTTCCATGGGCGTGGCGTTTGTTCCACCGAGTGGGACAAATTTTTGACGAATTTACAACGAACCAGCTCCTTGTAAATTAGCCTCGCGTTACGTGTATCCACGATCTTTCGATAGCAAGGAAAAGCGGAGGTATACGAGCAGACAGGAATAAAGAGAATTCAATTTTAACTACCGCCCACTCGATCCGTTTTGGCCATTCATTGTGTTATTGGTCCCGTGGGACTGGTTAATGGACAACTACCACAAGCGGTCACATAACAGGCAACAGGGATTATAGGATTAACCACGAGTAGCAGACGTCCCCTTTGGCTTTCAGACGGGGCCATATTAACGGAGGATTAGGCGGACTGTTGGTACTCGGTTCGCGCTGAGAATTGGCTAAACTTTCGAGATAATCTGGTTAATATTGTCGCCGACTCGAAAGATCATCCTCGTCGGTCTGTGCAAATGTTTTGGTAACAACAGGATTAGAGCGATGATGCGCGGAGATGTTGGAGGAGCTTTATTTCGAGCTTCGTACAGACATCTTCCTTAACGCTGAACCTACCGACGATTAAAGCAGATCTATTTGTATCCAAAGAAATAAAGATGATAGGTATTTTAAAAAAATTCGTAAAGCAAGGAGAATAAATCTTTACCTATGTTTCTCACAGAAAATCGCGAAAAATTGGCCAAACTGAATCGTTGTAAATTTATAGAATTTTCATGAGAAATTACAAGCCGGTCATTTTGACCGCTTTGATAAATTTAGTGTTACACTTAACTATCCGGCAGCACATTAAAGTATTTTTCGACATTCGTCTGAATAAGAACGATATAATATTTTGTGTATCCATGAACGATAAACCTATGTATAAATCGTACCATTTTTTTCTATTTATCGCAAGGTGATTTTTTTCTCGGAAGAATGTGTCGAATTAATATTCTATAAAAGCTGAATAATAATAAAATAAAATTTTGTCTCCTAAAACACATTTCACTTAATCGGATTCTTCAGAAATGTTTTAAAATCGAAACGGTTAAAAGGGAGCAGATTTGTTTCGACGCCTAATCCTCCGTGGAAACTCGTAAAGGTGGTAGAAAACGATGGCCGGAGGCGAGAGACCGGCGCGCGAAGGCGAGAATATACTTTGACGAGAGCATAAGCGGCTGCAATTAGGCTGGTAGGAAGTTTCCACGGCGAGATAGGCGAGGCGAACGCGCGTTACCACGGATACATTCCCCGCAGAAAGCGTATCTCATTAATTGCCACTAATAATAGGTGAACACCGCGGCGTCGCTGACACGTGCTTTTGCTTATTTATAGTGACCGTATCGGTCTTTACACCTGATGGCATCCGTGAAAACGGCGGAACACATCCGTACAAGCCCGAAAACTCGAGAATTGAGACATTTGTGCTGAATCTAGGCTCGACTGACGCATACTCTTCGTTCCTTTCCTTCATTTCCATATTCCTTACACAGAATATATATATTTTTTTTTAATTTCTATCGAAGATAACAGAGAAAAATCATTATAATCATACAGCTTATTTAACCTAATTTATCTAAAATTTTACCTAACACATTGCAATCACAGACTACTGCTTTCCTTAAAGAAAAATTGAAAACTGGAAAACTCCTCGACACCAGCTCAACTATCAATACAAAGATTTAATTATCCATGATACTCCAGAAATTAAAAAAAAAAAAATTGCGATACCCTACGTTCCACGAAAAAGTATTGAAATGAAACTTGAAAAAAAAAAACCTCAATTTTAAAGTACCGGTCGAAAACTCTGCGAAGCCTCGATTCTGGAACAGACAAAAACCGGAGAACGTCGGAAGCTAATGGCGACAAAGAAAGCAAAAGCAAGGTAGAAAGCACGTAGATGCGTTTTCATCGGGAACGAAAGCAAAAGCGGCAAGAAAGCGTGGCCGCGGCGCGCTCGCGCGTTCTCCCTTCTCGTTGGAGCGATTCGAAAAAATTTCCTTAGAGGTTCCTATGGCGATGGTCATCAATCTTGCCACGATTTCGTCCCCGAGCCGGACACCGGGGCACGAAATCCAATTTTCTTCGGCGGGGAACACCGAGAGGACCAGCGGGGCACCGATCGCGCAGACCAATTGGCTCCTAATTTAAGGATGGCCTCGAACAAAAAAGCGACGTAATTTCGTGGCCGGTCCAGTCGAACGACGAGCAAGAGCGACCACGAAATGCTTCTGGCGCAGGAGTGGCTCGCTGTTGATAAATTAATTTGCACCGGAAACGCCTGACAAGGAAATGACGCCATTACATGCTACCGGCTCGGACGACCGTCTTCCTTCGCTCTTTTGTTACTGTCAACGATTGATTCTGACGATCCTTTGGACGTCACAATTTTATGATCGAGGATTTTAGAGGATTTTATTGAAACCAGAGAGGACTTTGTTACCTTTAATTGCGATCCATGGAGTTTGTTCGAATAATTTAACCCTTGGCGGTCGTGTTTGTTTAAGACGCGGTTCTGATCGGAAT
The DNA here is from genome assembly GCA_019453375.1 of Ctenoplectra terminalis. Taxonomy (NCBI): domain Eukaryota; kingdom Metazoa; phylum Arthropoda; class Insecta; order Hymenoptera; family Apidae; genus Ctenoplectra; species Ctenoplectra terminalis. The sequence goes on along the minus strand of SMSQ01018711.1, from coordinate 9,002 downwards.
TTATTTTCGCTGGTAGATAACACAATATTTTTACTAAACTATGTTGAAATCAAAACTGTGAAGAATCGTTTTTACCTGGTACAGATCATGATTCTTTATTGGTGGCTGAGAGAAGACATACGACCGCAGAGGGTTGATATTGAAACGAACGATTAAAGTATAGCAATTTTGGATGAGTTGGCGTTAGGGGATGAAACGAGTCTAAGCTGTTTTTAACCCTTTGCGCTCTTAGTCATTCGCAATATTTTATCTCTATAATCTATTTATTAATAATAGATTCTATATCCTATGTCTAAGTATAATAAAAGCTCGCTGAATTTACCTCGATGATCATATTTTTATAATCGGTAACATATCTACACTAAGTTCCTATAAAATTTAATCTTAACACAAAAGAATATGTTTCGTACGTTAAAACTGAAAGAAATGTAGCAAATCTGGGAAATGTAGGAAGTCTAGCTCGACAGTAGAGTGCAAAGGGTTAATATTTAATTTTAAAGTATATTTCTGTTAATAAGAAATTACGAACCGATAATTTTACTGCTCTGCTAGTTCTAAAATCTACCAAAAAATCCGAACACCGTAAACTGACCAGAACAGTGTACTTTGCAACCAGATCAATGTTAAAATAATTATCCTTTCCTTTCCTGGCCGAACAAACTATCCTCTTCGATTCTTCAAAAGAAAGAATCATCAAAAATTTCAATTCCTCCTCTCATCCGCTCGCCTCTTAATAACTTCGTGTCGCAACACGACGCAGAGTCTCAAGACGACGGCGTTCGAACGGATTCTAATATTCAACGAGAGGAGGATCGTGATACGGAGGGGAGGCCAGAAACGTTGAAGAAGAAAAGAAAGAGGCGAAGAAAGGGGAAGAAGGGACGAAGAAGGTCGATCAGAAGAGAAAGAAAGAAGACGATCTCATTTCGAAACGTGAATGAGCCGGCGGCTACCTCAAACGAGAGCTCACCGGCCTCCGCGTGCTTTTTCTTCTTTTTCCGCCGCGCCACCTCTTTTTCTCTGCGTCTTTCTCGGACTTTTTTTTCTCCATTCCTACCCGGTAGATTCGAGTTTTTCCTGGCCACAACAATGGCCGTCCGGCGCGATCTCGCCGCGCTACCTGTAACACGACCGACAGAAGATCGGGATGATGCACCACCTATCTGGATAATGACTAATCAAGCAACCTCGGGAACGAGCCGCTCCGATCTTCATTGTTTTCACGATGGATCATCAGCGTTGGTAGTTAGCGAGTATACGTCTGCGACAATTCAAAGATCTTATTATCTTAGGTAGAGCCTCTTTGGAGTCACTCTGGAGAACGAAAAGCAAGTCAGATTTTAAGAACTTTTTACGAGAAATGAAAGAAATTAAAAATCTGTTCGGAGGTCTTTGTTATTTAAATTGCAAACAGCGAAAGGAGAAAGTGTTGCTTAGATTTGGTTAGAATTGTTATCAGTGAATTATTTGATGGAAGTTTGAGAGTTTTTGGATCTTAAGTTTAGAGAGATCTTTCGCTTTCTAAAAAATTATCTGTAATAAATTACACTTCATGTTTGTACTTCGTCCGGTGAAATTTAACTCCGAAATTACGGAGAGAAACTTACACGAAATTTACAGAGAGAAACGGTGGATTTTATTTCATACAGAATTAGGATTCTTTAAAAAGTCTTTAACGTTCCAGCAATTTTTTCTTGTTTACTTTAATACTTAAAATTAACCTTGCAATTAATTAAGTGCTTCAGATGGAACGGTTTGCAACATCTGCGTATTTAAACTCTTTCCAATCTCGGTTCCTTTCTCTTCTGTTTCTTCGAATTCGATAGTTAAAGCAATCGAAACAGAGGAAGAAGATCTATCAAATTTCTTGCCAAACACCGATTCCTCGCAACTCAAAAAGAAGAAGTAAATTCCGAGAACAATACGTTGGAGCGGTCATTATCGTTTATATACAGCAGAGGACGATTTAATCGAAGGTAAAGAAAAACCTGATAAAAAAGGGGAACGATTTAACAGCAAACACGATGACGTCTCCGAGGTAACCTGTAATGGGCTCACGTCATCGTGCTGCTGGTTAATTAAAAGCATCGCTCGCCGAGATCGGGATCATTTGTTTAGCGATCGTGCACGGAGAGTTATCTGGCTGTTACGATCGTTCCGTGTCGGATCGCAATCAGCTACCGGATTTAACATACGAAGAAATCACGGCCTGGCGAGGGGAAGAAAGGGAAGACGAATTCGGGAACGAATGAATGGTTCGCTCGTTTAACCTGTTCATAGCGTAATAAAATGAGGAACGGAGAAAGAACTTGAAAAAAAAAATAACCAATACTGTATCGTTAAAATTCTTTCCATCGGAAATATATAAAAGGACGAATGTTCTTCCAGGGAGTTATTTTTATTAGTTAAAGGGAAAAATCTAATTTAATACATATTTTAATACATTTAAGATACCGAATTTACGGTATCGTATTTAACAGCTTGCTGGAGTTTCTTTTAGTCGTACTGTAAAAAGGATTAACAAGGACCTGAAACGTGGAACTGTAAAAGGAGTGTTCGACAGAGGAACAAATAAACAAGCAAAATTTATTCTACAAAATTGTGCCTAATAATCGTTACCAGCTATAAAAGCAAACTACAGTGTCGTAAAGTCGAAGCACGAGATGGAAGATTAATGAATGTTCTAATGGAAAAGGAATAAACTTGAAAGCGAAGACACATATGATGAAGAAATTTGAAGAAATGATTAATAGGGGATTCGGAAGATTGCTATAAAATCATTGCACGGCCTATACGAAAATATAACACACAATAACGGAATTATACGGGTAACAATTACTTGCAGATTGCTTGATTCTACAAATTTAAATTTTCCTTAACCATTGATAGATAAATTTATAACCCTTTTTTCTCCAAAAAATTACAATATTTAATTTTCAAGTAGATAAATCTCAAACTTCATCGTACCAATTAATAATTGAACATTATTAACCCTTAATCTGCACCACCACTGCGTCTACGAACCGTTTCTCCCATCAAAAAAAAAAAAAAAGAATCCTTAAAACCTACCAAACTTCATAAAAATTTCCTCTTGTCTTCGGAAAAACAAGCAGCGCCTCAAAGACCCGAGAAAATCCAAAAATACGACGGAAAAGGATAAAAAATCTTGCGGAGGCGTGCGAGACGAATCCTCGCGCCCTTCGATGACTCCGCTGAAGCGGAAGCAGGGAACATCCAAGAGCATCCGCTCGTCGTCGGATTTTTCGCGCCTAGATCGAAGCCTGAAACTTGGAACTGCTCGGACGAGGCCATGGTTAATTACTCGGGGCCCATTATCGCGCACAATGAAGCCAAAGGGGCTAGCAACACCTCTTCTCTCGCCTCTTCTTCTGCCTCTTCTCGAAAGAGGCAGAGGGTGAGGTGTTTTTGTTTTTACCTAATTTGTTTTTGCCCCGACGGTTTCCAGTGGTGTGCATGGAAGAGGGTGGGCGGGAGTGGCTGTCGCCTCAGCCGCCATTTCTCGGCCCTACCAGGATACCCATCCGCGGAAACATGTCCAGTCATCGACTCTTGATCGAGCCGACGCGGATACTTCTCCTCCTCTCTGATCTTCTTTCATCGTTCGTGTTACGTTGCTCGTTTTGTGTGCCTGTCTGGTTGCTCCTTTTCCATCGCGGTTCCATCGTGTCTTTCCTAACGGTACGCGGTGTCTATCAGAGAGAGTAAATGGGAACTGTGCAACGAGATTCCTCCGGATGATTGTTCGTAGCTGGCTCGTTGGTTTGGAGGGTGATAGGGATTGTCGAAGGTTGAGAAAGAGTTTTGGGAAGCTTGGTATTGTTTAGGAAATATATATACTTTTTTTAATATTGGTATAATTTTTTGGGGTTAGTTTAACCACTTGGTTAGTTAATAATATTCGTGGTGAAGATCGCATATGGAAACTTAAGACTAGAATTACCGACGATTAAAGTATAGTTATTTCTACCGAAGAAATCAACGTGGAAAGTATATAAAATAATATGTAACGCAATTCAGACACAAGTTTATCTATGTTTTTAATAGAAAATCGCGGAAGATCTGCTCAAAGGCACCGTAGTTAATTTACAAAGATTCTGTAAAAAATTACGAATGGGTCATTTTTACCACTTTGGTAGTTCTAGTCATAAAGATACGAGTGGCGTTATTGATTGGTAGGAAACCTGAATTCAATTTAAAAAACTTATATTTTAATTTCGATAGTATTTGTTAAATTCTGTTTTTTTCCTGTGATCGTATCTTTAAAATTTTGCACTTTAAACTATCCAGTCTTGGTAACTCTTACTCCTTAATATTTAAACTAGAATCCAAGGAAGCCTCTCCTTTATCGAACCCACGATTCAGGTATTAAATTATAAATTCAAGAACCAAAATCGCCTAGATACATACAAGTAGCAAACAATATTCGTACAAGAAGAATCATCGAAAGTGTAATAATAATTACAGCGAAGATGGAAAGAAGGTCTTAAGAAAATCAGAATTGAACGTCCCTGAGGTGATTAGGTATTACGATCGACGAGGAGGAGAGAAAAAACGGGTTGAGTACCGCTAGCCCGGTAGCCCGAAAGTTTAATTAATGATGTTGGAGTCCAGGTTCATTCATGGGCCGAAGAATTCGAAGTGCTCGAGTCTGTGGGCAAAAAGGAACAAAGTCGTCTTCGGGCCGGCGAAACGAGCAACGAGAGGTTCGAATAAAAATTGGGGCGCATTGTGGCCCCTTCTTTTTTTGGCGACGACCCGCTGCGCCCCCGAGGAAAATTTCATATTCTTTCGATCCTGTTGTCCTTTTCTTTTTATTTCATTTTTTTTTCTTTTTTCTTTTATTATCTTGCCGTCGGTGGACGGGCTAATTCCAGAAGCTTGATTAGTTTTACCGTACAACGAGGCTTCGCGCCTGCGGCGCGTCGAAAGCCGCTCTCATTTTCGTGCATAATGCGGGGCGAGCAGCGAGCATGATTGACACGTGCAATCGGCGCACGCGAGATACGGGTATCGATTAATTTAGTTAGCTGCTTGATGAGATTCCTCTCTTTATCGCGAAAGAACTGTTGAAAATTTTTGTCTCGGTCGAAGAAGAAAATCCTGGAAATTTGGACACGAAACTTTAGATTTGAATTTTTAATGCGTTGACCTGGTCGTTTATTAGTCGAGATGTTATTTTTTCATGGAAATTCATTTTATTTAGGTCGTACAGAATTGTTGAAAATTTTTATTTCCGTTGAAAAAGCAAATCTTAGAAATTTGGACCCGAAACTTTAGATTTGAATTTTTAATATGTTAATCGGATCGTTTCTTAGTCAAGATGTCCTTCATACATGGAAATTAATTTTATTTAGATCGTACAGAATTGTTGAAAATTTTTATTTCTGTTGAAAAAGAAAATCCTGGAAAGGACTTGAAATTTTAGATTAGAATTTTTAATATGTTAATCGGATCGTTTCTTAGTTACGATGTCCTCCAAACACGTAAATTAATTTTATTTCTTGCTAATTTAATACAAAAGTAAGTCTTGAAATTGTATATTTTTATTTTTATTACGTTAATCGATTTATTTCTTAGTCAGAATCTCCTCCGCGCACAAAAATTAATTTCATTCGGATAGATTTTAATTTCTGCTTGTGTGATACAAAAATATTAGCTGTTTCTAATATTATACACACCCCTGAATAATTTCAAGTATCTCAGAAATCCGATTCAGAAAAGTAGCTTCAATAAACATTAATCACACTCGAATCAAGGATCATTGACAACCAATCACAGATACATTTTTTTAACCGTCCAACTGACCAACGACGACAATACGAGCGCGTCATTTAACCCCAGAAGAAGCTAATAGCAACGCTGAGTAAACGTGGGTATAAAATTCCTGATACACCTGAAAGCATCAGGAAATAACAACCGTGTAACTTCTTCGCGTCTCTCGTTGCTTCTAATCAAAAAATTTGATTGGAATTCTTTTTTTTTCTCTCTAATTCCTCCTTCATCTCCATCGACACATTCCACAGAACTTTTGCCGTCTGGCGAGCTGAAGAAAACAAAAACAAAAAAAAACTGAAAAAACGCTACGGTCGTGGATGACGTGCGAAAATCGCGTCGCATTCCGTCGAAATAAGAGATAAGGAAATAAGACGGTTTTCATCTCGGCGAAGCGGGAACGGGCAAACACGTGTGTAATACGCGTTTCCTTTTTTCCTTCCGTTATTCCACTTTCATCCGTCGCGATGGAGCAACAGAAGCCTTCCAGTGTAAACAGACGAGGAAGCGAGACATTAGAGTGGAATGAATGCCCCGGGGCGTACAAAATCAGTAATCTCGCCTTCAGACGCCCAACCGAACCCGTGTACTACGTCCGCCTTAATGCTCCTGCTTGAACACCGCTGCCTTCGTGCAAAAACACTGCAATATCGTTCTAACTGCTCTGCCAACGGATCAACCAAATCTTGGCAGAGGAAGAGTCTTTTACAGGTGTCCCGATTTCGGACAAGCTTCGTAGAGTAGGAAACGAACAGAGCGACGATGATTCTGTAAAGTTTCTGTGTAAAGAGTGGAATCGGGTGTATGAGTCGTGGAAATTACGAGAATTGTTTTGGAAGAGTACTACGAGCGCGTTCATTTGTTTCTGGTTCTGTGGTTTCGGGGTGGAAAGTTGTTGGTTCCTTTGAGAGTAGTTGTGAAGATTTTTTACGAATATTGTAAGCTCGTGAGTATTTTATAAGTATTTTTTTCAATTCACTTAATCATTTTGTAGAGATTTATAATTTTTAGGGAGTTTATGTTGATTTTGCTACCCCCGGTTGATATTTAAACACGGTGGTGTTTTAATTATCTTGCATAGATTTCTAATCTTTAGGTATTTTATAGGTACCTTTCCATTTTTTGGTTACAATTTTTTAAAATGTGGTTTTAAGTAAATTTGTAAGTATTTCATAGTTATATTTCCACCCCTTAGTTGCTATCTAAAATCCATGGTGTTTTAATTACCTTGCATAAATAATTTTTAGGTATTTTATAGGTATCTTTCTATCTTTTGGTTACAATTTTAAAAAAATGTGGTTTTAAATAAATTTGTAAGTAGTTCATATATTTCCACCCCTTAGTTAATATCTTAAAACCGTGACTTAAACTGAAAATGGAAAGCCTCAAAAATATAATATAACATAATTAAAAGTTTCCAAGTTTTAAAATAAAGTTCTGGCGCATACACCGTTAAAATTGCAAAGGGTCAACTTCTGGTTCATTTNGTAATCTCGCCTTCAGACGCCCAACCGAACCCGTGTACTACGTCCGCCTTAATGCTCCTGCTTGAACACCGCTGCCTTCGTGCAAAAACACTGCAATATCGTTCTAACTGCTCTGCCAACGGATCAACCAAATCTTGGCAGAGGAAGAGTCTTTTACAGGTGTCCCGATTTCGGACAAGCTTCGTAGAGTAGGAAACGAACAGAGCGACGATGATTCTGTAAAGTTTCTGTGTAAAGAGTGGAATCGGGTGTATGAGTCGTGGAAATTACGAGAATTGTTTTGGAAGAGTACTACGAGCGCGTTCATTTGTTTCTGGTTCTGTGGTTTCGGGGTGGAAAGTTGTTGGTTCCTTTGAGAGTAGTTGTGAAGATTTTTTACGAATATTGTAAGCTCGTGAGTATTTTATAAGTATTTTTTTCAATTCACTTAATCATTTTGTAGAGATTTATAATTTTTAGGGAGTTTATGTTGATTTTGCTACCCCCGGTTGATATTTAAACACGGTGGTGTTTTAATTATCTTGCATAGATTTCTAATCTTTAGGTATTTTATAGGTACCTTTCCATTTTTTGGTTACAATTTTTTAAAATGTGGTTTTAAGTAAATTTGTAAGTATTTCATAGTTATATTTCCACCCCTTAGTTGCTATCTAAAATCCATGGTGTTTTAATTACCTTGCATAAATAATTTTTAGGTATTTTATAGGTATCTTTCTATCTTTTGGTTACAATTTNCAAGTTTCAAAATAAAGTTCTGGCGCATACACCGTTAAAATTGCAAAGGGTCAACTTCTGGTTCATTTTTAAAGAAGTATGCGCCTCAAAAAGAACGTAAAACGTGGCAGGAAGAAGGGGAACAGGGACAGGTAGAAAAAAAAGAGGAAAAGGCAGAGAGAGCCGGACACAGGTGGGTGTCGGCTTCGTTTGTAACGCGAGAGCTGCGAAAGTCAGCTCGCCCTCCTCTTCTGCCAGCCTCCACCCCCGCAAGTAGGGGCGATTCGAAAAGACCCCTATGAAATCGAGATCACAAGGTGTCGGGATTTCTTGTTTATACAAGCTGCGAACGAGGGGACCTTGTTCCTCCCAGGATTTCCAGATGAGAATATTTCTTTGCATAAAAATTTCTCGTTGAAACGCTATGTTTTCTATTTAATTCGCTATTTATTTTAATAAAGTAGAAATTGCAGTTTGTGCAGAAGTTACAGCATTTAAATATTCATAACTTATTTAAAAATTAAAGTATTTATAAATTTTTTAATTACACGAAAATTAGAGTGTTTAGAAAATCTACAATTTACACAGAAACTAATATTTCACTATCGATATACAGTTTGCAAATTCTTTGCAACTTACACACGAACTACACCATTTACAAATTGAAGTATTCACAGGTATTCAACTCGCACAAAAATTGGAGCATCTAAAAAATCCACAATCTACAAAGGAATTTTTATTTCCGTATTGATCAACAGGATAGTTAATTAAGCAGTTTGTAAGATAGGATAGTTAATGAACCCATGACTAGCGAAATTCTCGTTAAACCTCGCAACCAGTTTCCATCTCACGACACTCAGGCGGAAACGCCAGCGGTAAAAGGCCGTCGGTGAAGGATTCAAACCTCTCAGATCATGATCCTTGTCACTTCCAGTCACCCTACTCCACGAGACTATCTTTATTCAATACTTCTCCAGCGACTCAATCATCGAGACCAGTTTACGCTTA
>SMSQ01018710.1:0-28772 GCA_019453375.1 Ctenoplectra terminalis | reverse complement strand
TATTTTTCCTATTTCTGCAATTTTTTTTCTCTGTTATCTTAGGTTAGAGTGGTTTGAAATGTTTTAGAGATGGTTTGTGGGGGATTGGGGTGAGTTATTGCGTTTAATAGGGTGCTAAAGGGAGATTATGGAGTTTAGTGGTTTTGGAAAAGGGTTTGTTAGAATTTCATGTGATTTTTGCTATTTTTTTCTTTCCTATTTTGGGTTAGGGTGGTTTGAAATGTTTTAGAGATGGTTTTTGGCTCCAATGGGGTGTTAAAGGGAGATTATGGTCTTCAGTGATTTTAAAAAGGGGTTTGTTGGAATTTTACGTGATTTTTACTATTTTTGCAATTTTTTTTTCTCTGTTATTTTGGGTTATGGTGGTTTGAAATGTTTTGGAGATGGTTTGTGAGGGATTGGGGTGAGTTTTTGGCTCTAATGGGGTGCTATAGGAAGATTGTGGTCTTCAGTGATTTTAAAATTCTAAAAAATACATTTTTATATGATTTCTGTTATTTTCTTTTTATTATTTTGGGTTAGGGTGGTTTGAAATGTTTCGGAGATGGTATTTGGCTCCAATGGGGTGTTAAAGGGAGATTATGGTCTTCAGTGATTTTAAAAAGGGGTTTCTTGGAATTTTACGTGATTTTTACTATTTTTGCAATTTTTTTTTCTCTGTCATTTTGGGGTAGGGTGGTTTGAAATGTTTTGCAGATGAATTGTGGGGGATTTGGGTGAGTTATTGGTTCCAGTGGCGTGTTAAAGGGAGATTGTGGTCTTCGGTGACTTCAAAAATGGGTTTATTCGAATTTTATATGATTTCTGCAATTTTTCCAATTTTTATAATAAAAGATTGTTTTCTTCTTTTTATTATTTTGGGCCCGGGTGGTTTGTAGAGAATTGCGATGTGTCTTGGTTCTAACAGGCTGTTAAAGGAAGATCTTGGTCTTTTGTATTTAACAAATTATAATAAATTGTAATTAAATAACAAGAGGGAATTTATTTGAGTTTTTAATGATTTATGTTATTTTTTGTAGCTTTTATGGTAAAAGTATACGTTTATTTTTTTATTTAACATAGAAAAATTATGTATAATTAATTGCTGAGTTTAAAAACCACAGAGATTTCAATTTTCTAAAAATAATTTTATTTCGATTCATTTTGACAGAAAATTTTTTCCATAACATTATTTAATTAATCGACTGACTTTCAAACTGATAACAATCACAAACTGTTCGATCGAAGAAGAATTTTCATTCATTTAACTCCTCAATTAGCGAGCCATAAATTCCCCTTACGTGTTCGCTATAAATTCGAACTCTCGCGTTCTTTTTCCCAGCAATTTCTCCCTTTTTTTCGAAAGAATCCCATCAGACCCGTATATCTTCCAAGGAGACACGCGAAATCGAAGAAATCTTCCAGAAGAGAAATGGAAAAGCATTGTGCGCTGTGAAAATTCACCCTTCTGCCTCAGATTTAATTTCCTCCGAGTTTTTCCGAGGCTATCTCGGTAAATAAACTTGGAAATCTTTAACGAAATTGATTTTTAATTAAGATCCAAGCAGAATTCGAGCAGAAATTTAAATCTGTTCGACGGGAAGAAACTTTGTACTATAAATTGAAATGGGAAAAAAAAATATTTAATTTAATCTGTTTAAGGGAGGATTCTTTTTTTTAAATTTGTTTATTTGCAATGGACAGCGATTGAGCGGAATAATAATTTATTAGAAAGATAAGGTTTTTCGGGAAATGCAAAATTAGTTTTTTAATATTGGAATTTATAATTTAACGTTAGTATTGAATAATTTTTTATCTCTGCAGGAAATATTTTCAAATTATTTTAACAAGATGAAATAAAAGAAAACTAGACTGATACATCATATAGAATAATAATTTGAAATTATTTTAAATTGTTGAATCGTGTCATTTTTTAAAATAACGAATATGTAATTGCTGAATTAAAATAATAAGAAACTAAAATATTATATAATAATCAAGAAATTTAAACAAAGCAATATTTTGTCTCAATTTCCAATATTTTAATTCTCCAACTATTTTATGTAAATTTTAATGGAACGAAAAATCAATTTTAATGCAGAATTTATTTTGAAATTTATTATTTTCATTACACTCGAGTGCGTTCCAGTGCTGTTTTCAAATACAAAAACTCCATTTATTAATAAATTTTCCACTTCCACAAAATTGTAACAGCGCGTAAAAAATAAATTAAAAATATTATATTATATTATATCATAATTAAAAATATAATATCATAATATTATATCAAATTTAGATGTGGGTAGAATTGTTTTTATTAGGATTTTTTTATTTATAATTATTTTTGTAATTAGGAGGAATCTTTCTTTTTTAATTTAAGTGTGGGTAGAATTAATTTTATTGGGATTCTTTTATTTTAATTTAGATAGGGGTAGAATTAATTTTACTAGGATTTTTTTATTCAGAATTATTTTTGTAATTAGGAGGAATTTTTATTTTGTAATTTAAGTGTGGGTAGAATTAATTTTATTAGGATTTTTTTATTTAGAATTATTTTTGTAATCTGGAGGAATTTTTTTTCTTTAATTTAGATATTATAGAATTAATTTTATTAGAATTTTGTTATTTAGAATTATTTTTGTATTTTATCTAAACTCTACTGGAACAAAAAATTAATTTTAACACAGAATTTATCTCGAAATTTATCATTTTAAGTACCCTCGATTCATCCCAGTTCTGTTTCCAAATACAAAAACTCCATTAATAAATTCCCCACTTCCACAGTATTATAACAACTCATAAAAAACAAATTAACAATATCACATAACAAACCAGGCAATAAAAAAAACAACAACAACCAACCATCACCCTCCGATAAATTATAAAACAGCAAAATTCTATAACACTTCTTAACCTCGAGAAAGCAAGCGGAAAACCGTTCGACCCAAATTTTGCGAACAAAACCGCGACGAATTCTCGTTCTCGAACAAACCGTCTTAAAACACGCCTCCGTGTCGTTCATTCTCGAGCAGGAAAAACTTCAGAAAGAACCTCAAGGAAGAAGAAAAAAAAAAAAAAGAAAAAAAGATCCAAGCGGTTGCTTCTGTTGAGGAAGCTTTGAAGGAAGACGCCTTCTTCTCGCCGCTTAAAAAAATGCAGATGGTTTAATTATACTGAATGTCGATAATAAAGTCGCCAGCTGCGAGCTGGAAAGGCTCAATTAAACTTGTACCTTAATTTCTGGAAAGGTTGTTGTAGGGGGTGCAGATAAGAAGAAAATCGTGGCCAGTGAAAGAAATGTAAAACAGGTAGCCTGGCTACGGTTGAGGAGAAAAAAAAGAAGAAAAAAAAATGGAGAAGTCGGTGAGACGAGGAGAAGGTGTTAAATAAATAAAAAGGGAGCTTGGAATTTTTAACGAGGGCGAATTAGAGCGAGATGCAGTCGATTGGGGAGAATTGTGGAGAGAAAGGGTTTCAGTTTGAGGGATAGCGGAATTATTGTGTGAAGAGAAGAGCCAGGTTTTAAATGTGAATGGGGTTGTGATGTGAATTTTAAGGAAGATCGACGACTGGATCGTTGAGTGGAGGTGTTTTTTGTGGGGAAATATTTTTTTGGGGGGGATTTAATTGGGTTGGGTGTGGGTTTGGGGATTGTGGGATTTTTGTTGGAATTTTAAGGGTAGTTTGTGAAAATTGTAAATTTTCAATGGTATTAAAATTATAAATTTTCAACGGTTTAAAATTATAAATTTTCAACGGTATTAAAATTATAAATTTTCAACGGAATTAAAATTATAAATTTTCAACGGTATTAAAACTATAAATTTTCATCGGTATTAAAATTATAAATTTTCAACGGTATTAAAATTATAAATTTTCAACGGTATTAAAATTATAAATTTTCAACGGTATTAAAATTATAAATTTTCAACGGTATTAAAATTATAAATTTTCATCGGTATTAAAATTATAAATTTTCATCGGTATTAAAATTATAAATTTTCATCGGTATTAAAATTATAAATTTTCAACGGTATTAAAATTATAAATTTTCAATGGTATTAAAATTATAAATTCTGAATGGTTTGAAAATTTTTAAATGTGAGAGAAAGAAGGTTGGTTTGGAAGAGTTGAAATTAAATAATTTTGATGTTTGGAGGGTTAATAAAATTTATATTGGAATTCAAAGGGTGGTGTGTAAAAATTATAAATTCTCAAAGGTTTGACAATTTTTAAATGTGAGAGAAATAAGGTTGGTTTGGAAGAGTTGAAATTAAATAATTTTGATGTTTGGAGGGTTAATAAAATTTATATTGGAATTCTAAGGGTAGTGTGTAAAAATTCTAAATTCTGAATGGTATTAAAATTTTTAAATATAAGAAAAATAAGGTTGCTTTGGGGGGTTAATAAAATAATATATATTGGAATTCTAAGGGTGGTGTGTAAAAATTATAAATTTTGAATGGTATTAAAATTTTTAAATGTGAGAGAAATAAGGTTGGTTTGGAAGAGTTGAAATGAAATAATTTTAATGTTTGGGGGGATTAATAAAATGTATATTGGAATTCTAAGGGTGGTGTATAAAAATTGTAAATTCTGAATGGTATTAAAATTTTTAAATGTGAGAGAAATAAGGTTGGTTTGGAAGGGTTTATATTGGAGTGATATATAAAATATAAGAATTTTAAATAGTATAAAATTTCTGGGGGAATGAATACTCTGGTATAATTAATAAAATTATATTTAAAAATTTAAGAACAACTCTAAGATATGAGACATAAGAGTAATCCCTGGAGAATAAATAATTCAGGAATTAATAAAACTATTTTGAAATCTTAGAAACAGTGTATAAAAGTTAACTCTTTACGATATGAGACATTAGGGTAGCTAATGTACGTTAGAGTATAAATTTCTAAGAGTACAACACATCAGGATACTTTTCAAGGGATGAAATTGAATAACATAAACATTCAAAAAATAAAGTACAAAATTATTATCAGTAGCTTACTTTTAAAACGCAAGATTACTAAAACTTTCTAAATTTAATTTCAACAAACTAATTTCATGTTACATTTAATTTTCCATAGACCAGGACACACATTATTTTTTATTATCAATACCAACTAAATACCAACAATAATCCAATTATTCCAATATAAAATTCCTCTTGTCCCCAGACTCCGCTTCGAATTACCCGAACCAGAACAATTAATCAAAGATCCGCTAATTACATTCCTCGGCAACAATTTCCAACCGGCCAAACTTGAATAATTTCTATTCTCCATGAAAAAAAAAAAGAAAACAGAAAATCACTCTTTAAAACATCACGACACGTTCCACGCTCTAAAAACGGTATGAAAACAGGAAATTTGCAGGAAGTTGGTGCAAAACCGAGTTAAAAGTTTCGTCGAATTATAAATTCCACGAAACTCTGCCAATTCCTCCAGGCACCGGTGCATCCGCGTTCATCTATCATTAAGCACGATTTACAAGAGCGACTCGACAATAACGACCGGGTCTATTGTGTCGAGCAACAATAATACGTTAAACTTGCATTCAGAACGGTTGTTCGGGGCTGTAATCTCGGAAAATGATCGCCAGAATCGTTCGATTCATTGTGGACGTTTCGAAAGCGACTTTATTTCGGTGCAATGGTTCGCGAGCACCTTTGTCCGTCGAATAAAATAATAGGAAAGTAAATTATGTAATTTGAAATTAATTTTATTACGATTTTGCACGAGGAATTAATTTTGCTAATGGAATTGAGAATTGAAGGAAATTTATTTCAGTATAAATAAGGTTAAAAATTTGTTTTATCATGGTTTCGATTTATTTTTGTAAGTGTGTTGAAATTTGGAGGAATCTTTTTTTTTTTAATTTAAGTGTGAGTAGAATTAATTTTATTAGGGTTCTTTTATTTAGAATTATTTTTGTAATCAGAAGGAATTTTTCTTTTTTAATTTAGATGAGGGTAGAATTAATATTTTTAGGGGGAATTTTTCTTTTTTAATTTAGATGGGGGTAGAATTAATTTTATTAGGAGGAATTTTTCTTTTTTAATTTAGAAGGGAGTAGAATTAATTTTATTAGGAGGAATTTTTCTTTTTCAATTTAGAAGGGAGAAGAATTAATTTTATTAGGATTTTTTTATTTAGAATTATTTTTGTAATCAGGAGGACTTTTTCTTTTTTAATTTAAATATAGGTAGAATTACTTTTACTAGGATTCTTTTATTTAGAATTATTTTTGTAATTAGGAGGGGTCTTTCTTTTTTAATTTAAAAAGGGGTAGAATTAATTTTATTGCAATTTTCTTATTTAGAATCATTTTTAAATGGTGTTGAAATTTGGAATTATTTTTTTTTTCATTAAAATGTGGTTAGAATTAATTTTATTACAATTTCGTTATCTAGAATTATTTCTGTAATGATATTGCGATTTGGAAAAATTTCATTTCAGTATACATGTGTGAAAATTATTTCTATTAGGATTTCGGTTCACGAAATTAATTTTACATTGCAATTAGGATTTGAAAAAAATTTTCTTTATAATTCAAATATGTGTACAATTAATTTTATTGCAATTTTGTTATGTAGATTTATTCCTATACCGGTATTGAAACTACGAAAAATTTAATTTCAGTATAAAGATAACAAAAACCATTTTTCTATCAAGATCCCAGTACACAAAACTACCCAACAATACTCAAATTTAAAGCAACTCAATACAAACCTGAATAAAACTCATTTCATACAACTATATTACCCAAAATAACTTCTACAACAATTCCAAGGCCCGAAGCAATTTTTTCTTTCTATTACAAACCCAGTAAAAATCCTAAACCAAAACCAAAACAAATACCAACACCATCCAATAAAAAACAATCACACATCTCCAACAAATAAATATAAAAAAAAAAACTACCAAAAAATGAATTAGAACCTCCTCAACAATTTTTAAAAATAAGTTAGCGAACAGCCAGTTAATACGAGAGAGAAAAGAAAAAGACTTTGGCGAGTCGAGCTTACAAGTCGAAGTAATCCAAGAACTTTCGACAACCAAGATTGGCTTGGTCGAGAGATCGTTACTTTGACTATGCACTCGGATGGAGCAGCTTTCACCGGGCGAAATAACTACTCTAAGGGGTAGTTTCATCCCCTGAACCGACCGTAAGTGCTCCAACTGTGAACGTTACCATAACCTTTCGCTACTTGTTGCCATTGATACAGCCAGCCTTTTACTTCTGTGGCCGGACCGAAAGAGTACGAAGCGATCGTGAGCTCTCGTGGTTTGCTTAACCCTTTGCACTCTGCTTGGGCCATTACCGCGACACGTAATTTTCTTTGGAGATCAAGTTTCAAGTTCGACCTTCTATTTTTGGCGATTGAATTTTTTGTTTCCTTCTTTATGTATTTCGAAGCAAAGAAAATTTAATTAAATTGCAATTTTTGTTACTTAGAACTATATTTGTAATTTGGTGGATTTTTTTTTTTTTTTTATTTAGATGGGGGTAGAATTAATTTTATTAGGAGGAATTTTTATTTTGTAATTTAAGTGTGGATAGAATTCATTTCATTGGGATTTTGTTATTTAGAATTATTTTTCTAATTAGGAGGAATCTTTATTTTTTAATTTAGAAGGGAGTAGAATTAATTTTATTAGGAGGAATTTTTCTTCTTTAATTTAAATGAGGGTAGAATTCATTTTATTAGGATTTTGTTATTTAGACTTATTTTTCTAATTAGGAGGAATCTTTATTTCTTCTATTTTTTTATTTAGAATTATTTTTGTAATTAGGTGGAATTTTTCTTTTCTAATTTAATTTCTCTTGTGTGAAACATGAATGTTCCAGGGTGCAGAGGGTTAATAATGGAACGTTTGAAGAAACTCTATCTCGGAAAATTGCTTTAGTCAATATTCCAACAATTTTTAACACTAGAACTACCGAACCAGTCAAAATGACTCGTCTGTAAATTCTCCAATTTATAATGGTGCGCTTAAAAAATGTTTTTATATTTTTCAGCAACGAATCCGAATGAAAATTCATTTCCTCTTTACATTTTTCTCAAACACCAATTATTCTGAATTTCTTTCGTACAAATAAGGTACACTTAAATCATTGATAGTTCTGGTATTAAAAAATCCTCGGAGTTCATAACAGCGGCAAAAAAAGACAGAGCAACGCGTCGGATAGGAAACGAGGAGAGATCGGGGATTTGTAAAATATAGTAGCGGGCGGAAACAGCGGATCGCGGAAACGTAGAGATATGGAAAAGCGTAAGAGCCAGGCGAACACGAAGAAATACGAGAATTGGCCTCGACTTGGGACTCGAATAAAGATCAAATTTGAAAAATGCAGAGATACTGCCGCATCCCCGTCGTCTAGCCAGGAAAGTGAGGAAAAATTGCGAAGAAATAACTGCCATTGACCAGAATAAACCAACCCAAAAAAAGAAAAAAAAAAAAACTATAGCTAATGATTTTATTGATTTGATTGAATATGTAAATTAAAATAACAAGAAACTGAAATATTAATTTTTAACAAACCAATATCTCGTCCCAATTTAAAATATTTCAATTCTCCAAGTATTTTACATTTTTTTTTAACGATTCCTGTTTCGATTTAATTTTCTCTAAAAATTCTATAAATAATAGCAAAGATTTAAAAATTCTTTCCAATTTTTTGATACGATTTTTTATGAATCCAGATTTATTTAACGATTTTCAAATTTATGGTAAAATAATTGTAAAACGATACGCAGTCGACCTTTAAAGTTTGGAATAAAAAAGAAGAAGAAAAGAGCACGGAACAACCTTAACCACAATTACGAGCACGCTCGATTTCTCCTCGAGAAGTAATGGAACGGAAGAGAATAGCAAGGGACAATAAAATCGTGGCTGGCTACAATTATCGCGTGTTTTCCCAGCCTTGTTTGTTTCTGCTGCCTCGAAATCCAATTAGAATGAGGAAAGGAACGGGAGGGTGGATCATCGATACCGGTGTATCGAGCTCTTCATGCACTGGCATTAACTCGAATCACCGTTTCATCGGGAATCTCATTTTTATCCCGCCGATTCCTCTTTCCGTTTTCTGCGCGCAACGATCGAGACGGGGATTATTGAAGCAAACGATCGAAATTAATTTCATTTGCAATGAAAATTGTGCACGGAAGGAATTATGATCGAAATAATCGGAGCGAGATGAAGATATTTTTTTTTTCTTTGCAGTATTGTATTTTTTGTAAAAATGTAAAAGATTAATGCAATTTTAGATTTGTAAGAAAGAGAGTGTTTTTTTTATGAACAGAAATGTGAAATTATAGAGTCGTGTTAGAATTGGTAATTTTTTCTTTTATTTTGGTTTATTAATTTTGATATTTCTTAATTATTAGAATGTAAGATATTAGGGTGGTTTGTGAGGTATGAGATATATGCTAATTTGAATGTTTGGGAGAAATATATAAAATTATAGAGTCCTGTGAGAATTGATATATTTTTTCTTTATTTTGCTTTATTAATTTTGATATTTTTAAATTATTAGAATGTAAGATATTAGGGTGGTTTGTGAGATATGAAATATGGTAATTTGAATGTTTGAGAAAAATATATAAAATTATAGAATCGTGTTAGAATCGATTTTTGATTTATTAGATTTTTTTTTTTTTTTTTGGTTTATTAATTTTAATATTATAAAATTATTAGGATGTAAGATATTAGGGTGGTTTGTGAGATATGAAATATGGTAATTTTGATGCTTGGGAAAAAATATAAAATTATAGAATCGTGTTAGAATCGATTTTTTATTAATTAGAATTTTTTTTTT
The DNA here is from genome assembly GCA_019453375.1 of Ctenoplectra terminalis. Taxonomy (NCBI): domain Eukaryota; kingdom Metazoa; phylum Arthropoda; class Insecta; order Hymenoptera; family Apidae; genus Ctenoplectra; species Ctenoplectra terminalis. Next base: position 18,971 of record SMSQ01018710.1, on the reverse strand, counting down.
TTTTGGTTTATTAATTTTAATATTATAAAATTATTAGGATGTAAGATAGATATTAGGGTGGTTTGTGAGATATCAAATATGGTAATTTGGATGCTTGGGAAAAATATATAAAATTATAGAATCGTGTTAGAATCGATTTTTGATTTATTAGATTTTTTTTTTTTTTTTTGGTTTATTAATTTTAATATTATAAAATTATTAGGATGTAAGATATTAGGGTGGTTTGTGAGATATGAAATATGGTAATTTTGATGCTTGGGAAAAAATATAAAATTATAGAATCGTGTTAGAATCGATTTTTTATTAATTAGAATTTTTTTTTTTTTGGTTTATTAATTTTAATATTATAAAATTATTAGGATGTAAGATAGATATTAGGGTGGTATGTGAGATATCAAATATGGTAATTTGGATGCTTGGGAAAAATATATAAAATTATAGAATCGTGTTAGAATCGATTTTTGATTTATTACAATTTTTTTTTTTGGTTTATTAATTTAAATATTGTAAAATTATTGGCTGGTTTGTGAGGTATGAGATATGGTAATTTTAACGTTTGAGAGAAAAATATAAAATTATAGAATCGTGTTAGAATTGATAATTTTTTTTCATTTTGCTTTATTAATTTTGATATTATAAAATTATTAGAATGTAAGATAGATATTAGGGTGGTTTGTGAAAAAATCTTTAGGATATCAGACAGGGTAGTTTTTAAGGGATGAAGTCAACGCGAAAAAATTGCAGGAACGAAATACAAAATTTGTAAAAAAATTGACAGACAACGTAAGACTCTTCTGAAACGTTATTAAAATTTTTAGAAACATCCTGGTAACGCATCGACCAAAGAGAGAAGCAGCTCGAGTGACCTGATGATCCACATTCGAGGAACGCGTTTCGACGCAGCGAGAGCAACCAAACCCCCAGCTCGTCGTCCGGTTAAATATACATCGGCAGAGAGCAGCCTGAGGGATGTGGTTCTTTTGAAATGGAACGGACCGAATAATAAAAGCTGCGACGATAAATAACAATGCCTGCGCCGTACATTGGTTGGTCGATTTTTTTTTTTTTTTTTTTGAGAAGGGATGAAGAGAATTCGTTTAGCGTTCACAGTTTTGCGTTTTAATCCGATGGGATGGGCTCGAAGTTTGGATCCGAGTTGATCCGGTACGGTGGAACCTCGTTCATCCGGATTGAAAATTATTACTGTAGAAGTAGGAATTTTTTTTTTTTAATACTAGAACCACCAAGGTGGTCAAACTGACCCATTCGTGAGTTTTTATAGAAATTTTGTGGAGATTTTGCATGATTTTCTGTTGAGTAATAATTTCCTTGAGAATCCTTAAAAAAGAAAAAAAGAAATAAAAGAAGATTGAATATGGAAGGGAAGAAAATCATAATTAATTAACCTCACAGAAATTTCCCATTCGTAATTTTTTATAGAAATTTTGTAAATTAATTACGGTGGCTATCGAAACAAAGGTTTGTCTCCCTTGATTTGTGTATTTTTTTATGTACTTTTTATTTTGAAACAAAGTAGGTAGAAACGAGTATAAAATGAAAATTTGTAAAAAAATATATAATAATGCAAGGGAGATAAAATTTGATTTATATTTTTGTAGAGAATAGAAGAAAATTTCTAAGAATGTGCTAGAGTGGATTCATAAAGTTTGTGTGTGAGAGAGAGAGGGGGAAAAGGGTGACACAACACTACAGAAATTAAAATGAAACATGCATAGAAAAATAATACATAATGCAAAACAAATAAACCTTTATCTATATTTCTGTAAAAATAATGGAAAATTTCTAAAAATGTATTATTAGATTTGTATGAGAGGGGAGGGGAGAAAGGGTGATACAACACCACAGAAATTAAAATAAAAGGTACACGATGCAAGGGAGATAAATCTTTCTCTACATTTCTATAGAAAATAATGGAAAATTTCTAAAAATGGATCGCNGCAAAACAAATAAAACTTTATCTATATTTCTGTAAAAATAATGGAAAATTTCTAAAAATGTATTATTAGATTTGTATGAGAGGGGAGGGGAGAAAGGGTGACACAACACCAAAGAAATTAAAATGAAAGGTACATAATGCAAGGGAGACAAACCTCTATCTATATTTCTATAGAAAACAATATAAAATTTTTTAAAATGTACTATAGCAAATTTATAAAATTTGCATAAGAGAGGAAGAGAGAGAAAGAAAAGGAGAGAGTGTGTGTGTATAGTACACTCCAAAAAATATTTTTTTCTACTTTCTAAGTAAGCTCGAGTAAAGCTCTAACTTTCCACCAATTCTCCAGGAGTTTCTTAATTAAAAAAAAAAAAAAACATTCGAGTATAATTAATCCAAAATATTTTCGACCTTCACTATCCTCCACCGAGAGAAACAACTTTCACAAATCACAATTGCAACTACGGATGCAAGCTTTGTGTTACAACGATGCATGAAATCACACGCAAGAAACATATTTTCCATCTTCGCAACAGCCTCCGCTCGCAACAAAAATATTCAATTTCATTAACCGACCGAACCTCAGCGTTCGCAAGAAGCTCGCTAAAAATGAATTCCCAACGGTGGAAAAATTGAGCAACGTTACAGAACAAAAATGTTCCATTTCGCGCAAGTTTGCTGTTTACTCGTCGAAACCGAAATATTTAAACGATTGTTTCCGCCGGCGGCAGGAAACAGCGAGCGCAACGCGCCGCGAAAGAAAATGAAGGAATTAAGAATTAACGGAGAGACGGAGAGGCTCGTAGGATATTGCGTCCGCTCGACCCGCCTCGAGGAACATCCGCGATTTGTTTGCTAAACGAGCGAGCAACCCGCGCCCATTACTCCAGTTTACGGAGCGCAGGGTGCAGCGAATCGAAGAGAAATCTCCGATGAAAAATTCGTACAACGACGGAGGGAATTTTTCTCGGAAAGACTGTTCCGAGATCCTAATATTTGATTCAGAGCGATTTGTCCGAGAGCGAGTAGGATGTGCGAATTTTTCTCGGTTTCCGTACAAGATTGCATTCTCTTACCGAATAAATCATCGAAACCTACTCGATGAGAGAGAACTGGCGGGAACAAAAACGTTGGAAAAGCTTGAACGAAACTGTCCATCAACCGTTAACTGAACAAGCAGATGGAAATGAAGACAGCCTCCAAGATACGGAACAAAGCGCAACTGTTTCGCTTCCAACCAACTTTTAATCGAAAAGAAACCTTAACATCCACCATCGTCATATTTGTACTAAATAAATCATCGAAACCCACTCGACGATCTAATATTTACGTTTGAAGTCCCCGTTGAAGTCACCGAATTTATCGAACGTTAAATTCAGCTTCCAATCTTTCCAACATCGAACCGCTCGCAACCACTCTCTCGAGCCCCAAGATATTCGTTTGAAAATTCGAAATCAACTCGTACGATACGATTACACTCCGCTGCTCTCGAACGGCGATCGAAACCTTCGAGACGAAACTTGGTTATCGAGACTGACTCGGATCTCCAAGTACGCGCCGAGCTCGAACCCATCGCTACTAATCGAAAGGGACCGCGTGGAATCAAGTCCTACGTAATTTCAGATTCTTCAACCGAACGCCAGTCCTGCGTCGCTTAAAAATCTGCAACCGAGTGTTGACAACGTAGTTCCACCGTGTATCTTTTCACGTTCGCACAGATTTTCGTGCATCTTGCAACGACTAGCACTTTCTTGCTTCTTTCTGCGTATCTTCTTTAACCCTTTGTACTCGAAAGACTAATAAAATGATAATTTTCTATCACGGGAAAATGAAGATTGCTATAATAAAAATTTTCTATCTTGGAAAATTAAAAATCGCTAAAATAATAATTTTGTATTATGGAAAATTGAAGATTGCTATAATAAAAATTTTCTATCTTGGAAAATTAAAGATCGTTGAAATAATAATTTTCTATCAAGGGAAACTGAAGATTGCTATAATAAAAATTTTCTATCTTGGAAAATTAAAAATCGCTAAAATAATAATTTTCTATCACGGAAAATTTAAGATTGCTATAATAAAAATTTTCTATCTTGGAAAATTAAAGATCGTTGAAATAATAATTTTCTATCAAGGGAAACTGAAGATTGCTATAATAAAAATTTTCTATCTTGGAAAATTAAAAATCGCTAAAATAATAATTTTGTATTATGGAAAATTGAAGATTGCTATAATAAAAATGTTCTATTTTGGAAAATTAAAGATCGTTGAAATAATAATTTTCTATCAAGGGAAATTGAAGATTGCTATAATAAAAATTTTCAATCTTGGAAAATTAAAGATCGCTAAAATAATAATTTTGTATTATGGAAAATTGAAGATTGCTATAATAAAAATTTTCTATCTTGGAAAATTAAAGATCGTTAAAATAGTAATTTTGTATTATGGAAAATTGAAGATTGTTAAAATAAATTTTCTATCCCGGGAAATTGAAGATTGCTATAATAAAAATTTTCTATCTTTGAAAATTAAAGATCGCTAAAATAATAATTTCGTATTATGGAAAATTGAAGATTGTTAAAATAATAATTTTCTATCACCGTAAAATTGAAGATTGCTTTAACCTCTCCACTACAAAGTGTTAATTATTAAGCTACGCTAAATAAGCCTATGCAACGGAACACAACGCGACCTTAACACGAGTGTCACCGCTCAAAATACGTTCTTCTCTCAATTGGAAGCTTCTTTTACCGAAAAGAGTGGCCGAATTATAACAGAATTAAGCGAACAAGGCGACTGCGGTCGATCGGAAGAAGAAAGCTCGGCCCGACTCGGAGTTTCGCTCGCGGAAATAACATTGATGAACGAAAAGGAGCTGGAGGAAGGTGTAGCTAGACGGAAAGGGAAAAACGGCTGGAGCAGCCAGGGAAGACTGATTATTCTGACTGGAGAAGAGTTCGTTCGGCTGCCAGGCCACTCCATCATTTTGACGGCCGCGAATCCCTCTCGTAATATTGTCCAATGAACGCCGCCGCTCCTTTATTCCGAGCGAACCTGGTACGAGCATTAAAAGCAAAGAGGGAACCCGGTCGCCGAAAAACACGCTCGTAATGGAATCCAGGGATCCTTAGAGGGAGAGAGGGGAAAAAAAGAGGATACGTCGGTGCAGGTTTCGCGTGATTGAAATCGATGGCTTCGACGATCGAACCCTCGGGAATACGGATCTTTCGTTCCGGAACATAGGTCGAAGGCTCTCGATGGTTTGGTTCTTAACACTGGTATAATTTGTTTCGTTAAAAAAATTGATTTTTTCTTGCACGTTCGCGTGTTGCACCTACGATGTTAATTTAATACTAGATTTACGGGTATATTAACCTTTTAACTGTGTAGTTTATAAATTGTATTAATCGTTGGCATTCGTGAACTTTTTTAAGTTTCAAAGAACTATCGTGAAAATTTGAAGTGTTCTTTTGGAGAGAGAAAGAGAAAATTATAAATTTTTACAGTTTATTATTTTGGTTGGTTAATTTTATTTTAAGATAAAAGTGTTTGAATCGATGGAAATGTAGAATTTGTCGTCATAGAAGTGATACTCTATTTTAAAAGATATTTTTTTTTTGGTGTATTTTTTGTTGCATCGATTGTCATACTTGGTTGTACCCAAAAGAGATCGGAACGAAAGGTATGGGAGAAAGTGTATAATGCAAGGGAAATGTTTAGCCATATTTTTTTATAGAAAATTAAGAAAAATTTGTACTTTGTGAAATATATAGTTTGATGTTATGAATTTTTTAACTGGAAACGCTCAATTTTATGTCCCATCTGTTCGTAATATTTTGATTCCTTCAATTTTAAAAATATATTTAATTGCTGCAATTTTAAAAATATACCTTAATTCCTTCAATTTTAAAAATATATTTAATTCCTTCAATTTTGGAAATATATCTTAACTCCTTCAATTTTAAAAATATATTTAATTCCTGCAATTTTAAAAATATACCTTAATTCCTTTAATTTTAAAAATATATTTAATTCCTTCAATTTTGGAAATATACCTTAAATCCTCAAATGTTAAAAATATATCCTAATCCCTGCAATATTGAAAATATATCTTAATTCCTTCAATTTTGGAAATATACCTTAAATCCTCAAATGTTAAAAATATATCCTAATCCCTGCAATATTGAAAATCTTGAAAATATTGAATTCCTTCAATTAAAAAAAATATATTTTAATCCCACCAATCTATAAAACATTCTCAAATTCCATATCCCTCCTATACCAAACATCTTAATTCCCTCAATTAAAAAAACATACACCACAAACTCCACCAATTTCCAAAACACAAACATTCCAATCCCTTAAACTCCAAAGCAGGAACCTAATAACCAAATTCCATCAACATACAAGAAACAAATACTCCAATTCCCTCAATTCACGCACCAAAAAAAAAAAAGAAAAAAAAAAACACCCCAATCCCATAAAAATACAAAATTACAAAACTCGTCTCACGTCCAACCAGTTACACCCCAACCCCTAACGCAAAAATTAGCGAATCAGCGTGCAACAGTTGAGCGGAACCGTCGCCTGGATTCTTTAAACGGCGACGCAATCACGTTTCCATTTAGAAGAGCGGCGTTTAGCTCTTCGTTTCTCGATTTTAATCGACCGAGCGGCACGCGGATACATCGTCGTCCCTGTTCCACGTGAAACGTGAGAAATCCAAACACGAGCCAGGACTTCTTTCAGCGTCGCGTTCCATTTTCCGGTCGCGACTCGACCCGTTATCCATTTTACTCGCATTTCATTCCCCGGCAGCGTGGAAACGGGCGGAAAGAAAAATCGAACGAGTGCCTCGCTGCTGTTGCGAGTCCTTTCAGCCAGCCTCGTCTTTTCACAGGATGACTCGAATGGGATTTTTTCTTTTTTTTTCTTTCTTTCTTTTATTATTACTGTTTTTTTTTCGAGTAAATTGCACTGGGAGGGTTACTCCTTTTTTTTTTTATTAGCTTTTTTGTTATTGGAGGCGATTATAGTTAGTGGGCGATGAGTATTTTATTTAATTGACTATAAATGTTTGATTTATGGTGTTAGTATGATTTTAAGGTGTTTTAATATTTACAGTATTAAATATCAACAAAATATCAACAAAATTTAAGTTATTATCATTTTTAGAAAATTTTTGAAAGTCTGAGGAACTGGTAATTCTGAAGAAACAGAGAAATTTCAATTTACTATCATTTTTATGAAATGGCTAGAAATTGAAAGACCTCGAAATTTGTAAAACAAAATAAAATTTCAGACTATTGATATTTTTTCAAAACCTTCAAAGACTCTAAAATTCATAATTGTATTACATTTTTTTCTGATACTACAGAATATTTAAAAAATGATGCATGATATTGATAAAAACTCATAATTTTTCAACAAAATATCCATAAATTTCATGCTAATATCATTTTTTCAAAACCTTAAAAAATCCCAAAATTAAAATCTTCTATTATTACAAACTATCAAACAATTTTAATTCACTATTATTTTTTCAAAACCTTAAAAAATACAAACACCTCCAAATTCCTAATAAAAAAATGTACAAAAACTTCGACCTATTACCATTTATTCTAAAATCTTAAAAAATCCCAAAATTAATTTACTATCATTTTTCCAACAACTTAAAAAATCCAAACACCTCCAAATTCCTAATAAAAAAAAAAATACTAAAAACTTCGACCTATTACCATTTATTCCAAAACCTTAAAAAATCCCAAAATTAAAATCTTCTATTATTATTACAAACTATTAAACAATTTTAATTCACTATCATTCTTCCAAAATCTTAAAAAATCCAAACACCTCCAAATTCCTAATAAAAAAATGTACAAAAACTTCGACCTATTACCATTTATTCCAAAACCTTAAAAAATCCCCAAATTAAAACCTTTCCCAATTATTCCAACCAACCAAACAATTAAAATTCACCATCCCTCTTCCAAAACCTTAAAAAATCCAAACACCTAAAAAAAAAAAAAAAAATCACAAAGAAACTCCAACCTATTACAATTTCTCAAAACACTAAAAAATCCCAGGATCTCGCAACATCCGCGAAGCATCTTCAGAATCTGCAGACATCGTAACGTCTACATAGCATCCAAAGAAACATTCCATCTACCAGCGATTCTCTCAAAATATCAAAAAAATTCCGAGATCACGAAATTTTCTCGAAACGCCAAAAGCTTGCGAGAAACAGCTAAAAGGGAAGGTTAGGGGTGAAACGGACGGACAAAAGGGGGGAAGGGAAGAGAGGGTGAGAAGAATGCGGCAGGCGTCTCGCGGAAACAATGCAAACGCGTCGTAGATCACCCAAGACACCCTCCATTAAAAATATTACGCCATCTTGGCCTCCCGACAACCCTTCTGCCGCCACGTTTCTCCGTGGTTCCTTGGTGTTTCAGACAGAATTCGGAATAACAATGCGGTATTGTTAAAGCTGTGTCTGATATCGCGTGCATCGAGTTTTTGGTAAATAGTGGACGTTCCTCTTTGACTGTTTCTCGAAAGGAGAATTTTGTGGAATTATTTTCGGAGCGTGGGGAGGTTGGAAAAAGATTTATAAATTATATTTGGGATGTGCGGATGTTTTAAGAAAATTTATATATTATTTCTAAAGCGTGTGGATGTTTTAAGGAAATTCGTAAATTATTAGTAGAGCGTGGGGATGTTTTAGGATAATTTATAAATTGTTTTTGTAGGGTGTGGATGTTTGAAAAAAAATTGTAAATTGTTTTTAGAGCGTGTGGATGTTTTAGGAAAATTTATAAATTGTTTTTTGGAGCGTGTGAATGTTTTAAGGAAATTTATAAATTGTTTTTGTAGCGTGTGGATGTTTGAAAAAAAATTGTAAATTGTTTTTAGAGCGTGTGGATGTTTTAAGGAAATTTATAAATTGTTTTTGTAGTGTGTGGATGTTTGAAAAAAAATTGTAAATTGTTTTTAGAGCGTGTGGACGTTTGAAAAAAATTTGTGAGTTATTTCTGGAGCGTGTGAATATTTTACAAAAATTTATAAATTATTTTTGAAACGTGGGGATGTTTTAAGGAAATTTGTAAATTGTTTTTAGGAGCGTGTGGATGTTTTAAGGAAATTTGTAAATTATTTTTGGAGGGTGTGGATGTTTGAAAAATATTTATAAATTGTTTCTGGAGTGTGTGGATGTTTGAAGAAAATTTATGAATTATTATTGGAGTGTGTGGATCTTTGAAGAAAATTTATAAATTGTTTTTGGAGTCTGTGGATGTTTGAAGAAAATTTATAAATTATTTTATTAGTACTTTGGACCTAGTTTTCAATTTGTATAATAATTGATACTTAAATATGAATTATTTTAACCATACCGAACGAAATAATAATTTCTCACTATCAAAATAATATTCCAATTAATAAATTCCAACTTTATAATACCAAATTCCAACAAAAGGTTTAAAAAATTTGAACAATTACTATACTTTAAGGAAATAAAAATATTTTTCTAAATATATTATTACATTATTATCTAATTTCATATTATTTAAGTGACCATAAATATCACAAATTATCTATTAACAAAACTGTAATTTTTTTTTATGATCCAACATGAAATATTTAAAATATCCTACAAAAAAAATTCTTATAACGAATCAATCAATATCATAATAAAAAAAAAAAAATAGTTTCACCCAGAATAATTACCTAAAACTATGGATTAAGTTCCCTCAAAGTTTCTACAAAATTACGGAAAAATTGAACAAAGGTGAGCAACAATTTCCTGTTTAATAACCAAAACACGGAAGGCAAGAATTTAGTTGGTGGAAAACGATGCACGTCCTAAGACCCCGTGTACAATAGCAGGGCTGTTTATGGGCAGATATTAATTATTCAACGCAGGAACACGTGAGGAAGCGGCTTCCTCGGTGTTGACGTTGAAAACAATGCCCGAATTACGTCAGTTCCCTGGCCATGTACGCCTCAACGACAGCATTAACCCTTTAACACTTGCTGGTTCGCAAGAAAAACTTGGAACTGACGCTTTTTTCTTCCCTTGGATGGACGCCTCGAACGATAACAACGCGCGAGAAAATAGCGGGAGAAAAAAAAAAAAAAAAAAATTAGACGTTAACGAAGAAAAGTGTATTTTTAGAGAATAAGAAGTGGAACAGGTTTTTTTATTTTATTAGCAGAATTGAGCGAAGTCTGGAGGGTTGTATTTGTTTTATTAGGTTGTTTTAAAGGGTTCTTTCGTTGTCTTCGTTTAGGTTAATATGCGGATTTATAAGTTAAATGAGAACTAAAGTTGATTATATGTAAAGATATTGTGAAATAAAAAATATTATGTATTCAGTAATTGTTGGTTGAGTAAAAGAAAATTTTGGGACAAGCTGATAAGAGATTTAGTTTCGATGGGAATCTTAATTTGGTATCGACTTCGTACTGGAGAAATATAAGCGAAAATAAAAATAAAAAATTGAAGTTAGAAATAAAAATATAAATTAAAAATAAAAATGAATTCGTACTGGAGAGATATAAACGGGAATAGAAATAAAAAATTATTATTAAAAGTGAAAATAGAAATTAAAAATAGAAATTAGAAATTCAAATATAAACGGAAATAGATATTAAAAATTGAAAATTAAGGATTAAAAATTAAGAATTGAAATAGAAATTAAAAATTAAAATTAAAAATTAGAAATTAAAATAGAAGTTAAAAATAAAAATAGGAAATACAAAATAAAAATTAATTCGTACTGGAAAACTATAAACGGAAATAGAAGCTAAATATTAATATTAAAAATGAAAATAGAAATTGAAAATTGAAATACAAATTGAAAATAGAAATTAAAAATTAAAATAAAAATTGAAATAGAAATTGAAAATTTTAAAAACAACTAATAATTAATACATTTTATAACTACACTAATAATTAATCTATTTCATAACTACACTAATAATTAATCTATTTCATAACTACACTAATAATTAATCTATTTCATAACTACACTAATAATTAATCTATTTTATAACTCCACTAATAATTAATCTACTTCATAAAATCCTAAACTAATCTCAACTCAAACGACCATTTGAAATTGATCTAAAATTGCAGCACACCCTACGAGACATCTCGTATCTGACAATTTTGATACACACGCTTACTACTAGATATCTCGTCGTCGCCAGTCAACGAATTGATCGGACGATTCTCTTTTTCCAACCGTCGGAAAACTTGGCCGTTCGTTTCGGCCGAGGCAGAAACCGCGGCCGGTGTAAGGCAGAATTATGTCACGGCTTTGCGCGGGACACTTTTTATGGGGCTTCGTAAAGGCCGTCGAAAGTTTCCTTCTCGGTAAAACCATTAGCCAGGACCGTATATTCTCGTCACAAAGGCGGCGGACCACCGCCTCTCCGAGACTATTGGAAACAGGTGTCTGAGCCCTGTCGCGCGAAAGAATCCCCTGTGCCGCGTGGCGATGCGTCAACGGAGTGTCGTTCTTTGTGCACCGGTCTCGCTGGGATTTTGATTAAAACGTGGAAACGCGGTGGGTGTGTCGAGGTGTTTAATTACGGCTGCGATGAGGCGCAAGGGAACGTGTTTATAGGCAGAAGATAGTTTTGTTTAGTATTTTGTTAATATTTTTGTGGGGTTGGAAGAATTTTTGGGGTTTGTAGGGGAGGAAGAAAGTGGTTTGTAGAAAGAAGGTTTTGGTTAATTGGTGAGGGGAAATGGGGAGAAATGTGGAATAATTAGGTGGGTGGTGTTGGTTGTTGCTTCGATGGGAAAAGGAATTTTTTTTGGAACGTAGGAGATACTGATAATGGAAAAGAAATTGTTTAGAGATAGAAGATACCTTTGTATAATTTAGAATTAAGAATTGGAAATTTGTGGGATTGATGTGAGAAAAAATAAAATAATTATTAGGATGGATTTAATTATAAGAAATTAGTCATAAATAGAAGATACACTAATTTAATTAATAATAGAAAATAGAAGACTTATGGGATTGATATAAAAAAAAAGAATAATTATTATTAGGATGGATTTAATTATAAGAAATTAGTCATAAATAGAAGATACACTAATTTAATTAATAATAGAAAATAGAAGACTTATGGGATTGATATAAAAAAAAAGAATAATTATTATTAGGATGGATTTAATTATAAGAAATTAGTCATAAATAGAAGATACCCTGATTTAATTACCAATAGAAAATAGGAAACTTATAGGATTGATGTAAGAAAAAAAAAAAAATAATTACTAGGGTGGATGAAATTATAAGAAATTAGTCATAAATAAAAGATACCTTCATTTATTTAATAATTAAAAATAAGAAACTTATAGGATTGATATAAGAAATATAAAATAATTATTAGGATGGGTTTAATTATAAGAAATTACTCATAAATAGAAGAGATGTGAGAAAATTAAATGAGAAAAAATATAAAATAATTATTCGGGTGTAAAGAGTACAAAAAATTATTTCCAAACGGAGGATATTTTTGCATAATTAACAGTTAGAAAATACAAAATTATTATTAGGGTAAATTTGACATAATTCTGGTGGAGCAAAAAGAAGACACTAAAAATAGGGGATGTACTGGAATTAAATGAAAAGAAACGTGAAAGAATTATGGGAGTGGATTTAATTATAGCCATGGTAAGGAAGAAAGAAATGATTTATAAATGAGTGATACTTAAAGTTACTTCAAATTTAAAAAACAGGGGTTGCACAGTAAATGAAACCGCGTATTATACATTAAAAAATGTTCGAAAAATTTAATTATAGGAGCGGCGAGCGAAGAAAAAATTATTTATTAATGTGAGATGCTTAAAGGTGCTTAATATTTAAAAACAGGGGTTGTATGGGAAATGAAAACTTGTGCGTTAAAAAATGTTTGCGATTAATTTAATTATAAGGCTGCTGGAGGAACAAAAAGCGATCATTAAACAGCAGATACGTTCATTTAATTAATAGTTAAAAATTGGAGGTTTATACAAATTAAATAAAAAAATATATATGTAAGAGAATTACTCAGAATTTAATTACAGCCTTGCTAGGACCGAAAGAAATTATTCATAAACAGAACATACTTAATTTTTAAATTTAAATTAAAATTTTTAATTTAAACTTTTATTTTTATTTTCAAATCTTAATTTTTATTTTTTGTTCTCAATTTTAATTCTCAGTTTTTATTTCTAATTCTTAACTTTTATTTTTAATTTTAATTGTTAATTTTTATTTTCAATTTCAGTTCTCAATTTTTATTTTTTATTTTAATTGTTAATTGTTAATTTTCATTTTTAATTTTAATTGTTAATTGTTAATTTCAATTTTTAATTTCAATTGTTATTTTTAATTTCAATTCTTAATTTTTATTTTTAAATTTAATTTCAATTCTTAATTTTTACTTTTAAATTTAATTTTAGTTTTTAATTTCTGAAATTAAGAGTTATGTGCGAATTAAAAAATATTCGATGGATTTAATAACAAAAATGACGAGGCAAGAAAAAAAATTATTTATAGCACCAATAGAGAGAAGTATAAAAAAATATTTGCCCTGCGTTTAATTACGGAAGGCGATCAAGAGATTCATTTTTGTCAAAAAATCTACTGAAACTCGAGATTACCAGATATTTTAAACAAGATTTATTAGAGAATCAAATTTTAGTCTTTATAATACCGGATTTTTTTTCATCATAGACTTCACTTTATTTTGTGGCAAATCATCGAGAATAGAGGAATCGAACGGACCGGTACTAAAACAGGCGAATTTCTCGAAACTGTATTGGTAACTATGTAAAAACCGTAGTAAAAGAACGGGTAACTTCTTTCCTGCAAAATGCAAGATTTTACAACAGAAGTTTACGTCCTCTAAAATTTCATGGCTGTATTTTACATGTCGTACGGCTAAAGGACTGAATTCAGCTCGCTTTTACATCGTCCAATTTGATTGAAAAATTAAACGCCATGAACCTTATCTCCAACACTCTTTACAAGTTTCTTCTAACAATTCCTTGTAAAAAAAAAAAAAAAAAAAAAATGTATATTCGTTGCAATATGAAAAGAATTTATGTTTCTTTTTAAATCATCAACCATTTTGGGATATTTTTATTTGTTAACATAATTCGGAGTGGAGACATGAGAATTTTTTTTTTTTTTATTTATTGTTAAGCCTAATTTTATTGACAATATTTCTAACGATTTTTTTTTAACAGATTTCAAAATAGAGACACGAAAAATTATTTTCGTTTAAATTTGTGTGTTATAAAAAAAAGAAATGTATTATAATTGACAAAGATCTGAATTTCCAAAATATTGGAATGGTTATCTACGATCTTTTTAAAAAACATTTTTTTGAAATAGAATTTTCAGTAGAAACAGAAGAAAAAAATTTATTTTGGTTTAAATTTTTTACCGAGGCTAATGAGAATAATTTTGTGAAAAATAAATATAATTGTTATAAACAGTTGACAATAAGGAAAGAGAAATATTGAAATTGAAATAGAGGGAAGAGAAATAAATGTTGAAATAAAAAAGTTTAGAAAAGAAGATTGAAGTATATTTGAAAAAAAAAGAAAGAAAAATAACTGACCGGTAAACCTAATCGAATTAACTGGCAACTAGCAATTTTCTTACACAAATAAAGTTGAATGAGCTGGTAAAGAGGGTGTAGGTTGTATCTAAATTATTCGAAATTACTAGCTAACAGAGAACGGAAGGTGTGGGAGGGTTAAGCGGTGGTAAGCCACGTAAAAATGTTTCTTAATCTTGAGCAAGGTTTCCAGATTGCGACAGCGAGCTCTTTACAAATGGTGGAAACGAGTTGGAATTAAAAAGAAAAGAGAGAAAACTAGAAACAAATATTTTGTAAACAAAAGAACTGGAAAATTACAAATTTCTATAGCAATTTATTTCTCGCTCAACAAACATTCATTCAAAACAATGTAAAAAAAAAAAAAAATCATTACAAATTTCTATACTAAATTATTTTTTATCCAAAAGACAGACACACACACACAAAAAAAAAGAAAAGAAATGCATTAGAAATTTCCATATCCAAAAACAGACAAAAAAAAAAGAAAGTCATTACAAATTTTGAAATCATCCAAAACACACATAAAAAAAAGAAAAGAGGTTCATTAGAAATTTCTATACTAATTTACTTCTCACACAAAACATACATTAAAAAAAGAAGAAATTCATTAGAAACTTCTATACTAATATATTTCTCATCCAAAATACACACTCACAAAAGAAAAAAAAANCACACACACACAAAAAAAAAGAAAAGAAATGCATTAGAAATTTCCATATCCAAAAACAGACAAAAAAAAAAGAAAGTCATTACAAATTTTGAAATCATCCAAAACACACATAAAAAAAAGAAAAGAGGTTCATTAGAAATTTCTATACTAATTTACTAATCACAAAAAACATACATTAAAAAAAAAAGAAATTCATTAGAAACTTCTATACTAAAATATTTCTAATCCAAAATACACACTCAAAAAAAAAAAAAAAAAAAAAGAAAAGAACTGCATTACAAAATTTATTTCTCATCCAAAATACGCACTCAGAAAAAAAAAAAGAAAAGAAAAGAACTGCAATAGAAATTTCTATACCAATTTATTTTCCATCCAAAACCCACATAAAAAGAAGAAAATCATTAAAGATTTCTATACCAATTTATCTCTCACCCACCAAACACTCATCCAAAATACCTCAACACCCAGAAAAAAAAGAAAATCCTTAGAAATTTGTATAATTTATTTCCCACCCAAAACACACATGAAAAAAAAAAAAAAAATATGAAAGAAAAGAGAGACGAGGAAGAGAGTATCAGAAGGAAGAAAAGAGACGCGACACGCTAGCCGGGATGAACCGAGAGCCTCTAAATTAATTACTATGGAACGCAGGGCCGCTTTGTCGCGTGGCGTCTTTATTAAACGAGACCGTAGGCGAGGCACGCGCCTTTTACTTAACCGACATATTAGCCCCAGGGGCGGTCGATGTATTAACCGTGCCACGAGTAATTCTTTTCTCCAACACGACCACCAAATCCCCTCGATCCATGCTTTTGTTTATGCAACAAGGGACCACCGAGCTGATATTGCGGAGATTACGTGCTCCACTTGCCCGGCCAAGACTTAACGGCGAATTTGTAGCGTTTCTCCATGAAACATGCACCGTAACAACCAAACTTTTTGCCTTTTTAAAACTCCTTTTGGAGATTCTTCGGACACAGATTTAATTTTTAGGTATCTTTAAGGGTCTCTTCTTAGGTCTTGTTTTTAGTCTCGAAGTTTCATTAAATACGTCGTGTAATTGGGAGATGAGTCTGGCGACGCGGTTGGATCAACGCGGATTGCTTCATTTACATCTTGTTTCTTTACTTTGGACTAAAGAAAATTGTGTTTCTTTAGTTTGGAGCAAGAAAGTAGAATTTGTTTAATTTGAAGAGAAAAACGATATTATTTCTTTGGTATGGATTAGAGAAATACAATTTCTTTAGTTTAGGCTAACCAAAAAATTCCATTTCTTTAATTTGGACTAACACAAATACCATTTCTACAGTTTGGACTAAAAAAAAATTCTATTTCTTTACTTTCTATTAAAACAATACAGTTTCTTTAATTTGAATAAAAAAAATACCATTTCTTTAATCCGAACAAGAAAAAAGTACAATTTCTCTAATCTGAACAAAGAAAATTACAATTTCTTTAATTCGTACTAAACAAAAAAATTCCATATCTTTACTTTGATAAAAAAAAAATTCCAATTCTTTACTTTGAACCAAGAAAATTCCATTTCTTTAGTTTAGACTAAAAAAAAAAAAAATCCATTTCTTTAATCTGGACTAAAAAAATACCGTATCTTTACTTTAAACTAAAAAAAATACCATTTCTTTACTCTGAACAAAAAAAAAAGTACAATTTCTTTAATCTGAACAAACAAAAGTACAATCTCCCTAATTTGAACAAAAAAAATACCACTTCCTTAATTCGAACCAAAAAAAAATTTCCTAATCTCAGAAAAAGGATCCACGATGGATTCTCCGTACCTTCCCAACAATCGACAACAAATTCCCAAAGCCTCCCCTCCGATTACCCCTATAACTCCGATCATTCCTTCGTTGGACGATCTGTCTACGTGTCTTCATAAAATTCTTACAAGCGGAGCCATCGCCGACACCGACCCTCTGAACGTTCCCCAAAAACGAGAGCCATGAAACACGTCGGTCAAGGGGTGTTCTACAAGTTGGCCAACATCAGGAAGCACACGTGCATGCCAGCGAAGCTTTCACGGCGATTGCTTCGCCGGCGTCGTTTGTCACGACGATGCTCAGCGAGAAATCATTCGACCCCTTGCGGAGGCGGTTGCACGCCAGGAAATCAAACCATCTTTATTCACGCCGTCACGAGATGGATCTCCATCCGTCTTTTGGCAAGAGCAGGGATCACGGGGGTTAGGATAAATCCGAGGAATTGGTTTCAACGAATTTTGGCAAGTGGGGATAAGATTTGTTTTTTTTTTTTCTTTTCTGGGAGGTTGGAATTCTTCTGCTTTTTTTTTCTGTTGGAGAGAGGTTGTTTGAGATGTGGAGAATTGAGTTTTGGGAATTTTTGAAGCTGGAGGTGGTTTTGTGAGCGGTGGAAATTTTAGGGGGAGAGGGTTGTGGTTTGGGAATTTTGGACACCAGAGATTTTTTTGTGAGAGTTGAAAATTTTAGAAGAAGGGTGGTGAAACGTGGAAAATTAAATTTTGTGAATATTCGAAGCCCGAGAATTTTTTGTGAGTGTTGAAAATTTTAGAGAAAGAGTGCAAGGGTACAGAAAATTAAGATTTCTGAATTTTAGAAGTCCTAGATTTTTTTGTGAGTGCTAAAAATTTTAGAGAATGAGTGTAAGGGTACAGAAAATTAAGATTTGTGAATTTCAGAAGCCCGAGAATTTTTTGTGAGCGTTGAAAATTTTAGAGAGAGGGTGGTGAAACGTGGAAAATTTAATTTTGTGAATTTTAGAAGGCTAAGATTTTTTTTTAGGTGTTAGAAATTTTGTAAAAAGAGTGTAGGGGTACAGAAAATTTAATTTTGTGAATTTTAGAAGCCCGAGAATTTTTTGTGAGAGCTAAAAATTTTAAAAAAAGTATACTGAGTTATAGAAAATTGAATTTTGTGAAATTTGCAAACCTGAGAATTTTCTGTGAGTGTTAGAAATTTTAGAGAAAGGGTGTAAGGGTACAGAAAATTCAGTTTTGTGAATTTTAGAAAACCGAGAATTTTTTGAGAGTGTCATTAATTTTAGAAAAAGAATACTGAGTTATGGAAAATTGAATTTTGTGAAATTCAGAAGCCCGAGAATTTTTTGCGAGTGTTAATAATTTCAGCGAAATATTTGTAACACATTTTGATTACATTTGTAACAAATAATTCTTGTCCACGATACACAGGCCGCAGGAAACTCAGCACGAAATACCAACGATCATCCGAAATTCCGTCCTATCCCTTGCACACCCCTTGGACAGTCCACCGCTTTATTCTTCCGCTGCACTTTATGCGGCTAAAATACTTCCCATTCGGGGAAATTTCCGCTCGAACGATGCCGAGAAAAGTGGTTTCGAGAAATTCAACGGAGTCTCTTCACGCGTGATTGCGTTTAATTTCGAGCTTCGTTCGGGGAAAAAACCACCCCTTGATCGAATTTCTCACTGCATACAGCGAGACTGTGGAAAGGATCGAGGCTTCCTTCGATTCATTTTTAAACAACAAATCGTGTGAATGACAGAAGAAGAAGAAACGATTCTATAGAAAGTTCAAATAACTTCTGACGACATCACTTAAGTGTAAAGCGCTGATTTGAATAAAATTTACATATAAGATAGCGTTAAAAAAAATATTTTTCACAATTTTTGTTTGGTAAATTTTTTTCCGAAGTAAATGGTCTGTGAAAAATTCAATGCTCGATTTATTTCAGTGATAGAAA
>SMSQ01018708.1:8178-19253 GCA_019453375.1 Ctenoplectra terminalis | reverse complement strand
TTTTGTTCAATGTATAAATAATATAATATATTGTTATTTGGATATTGTATTTCCATGGATCTTGGTTCTTCATTAGTAAAAATATTGTTGGATGCAGGAATTTTGTTCAATGTATAAATAATATAATATTTTGTTATTTGGATATTGTATTTCCATGGATCTTGGTTCTTCATTAGTAAAAATATTCTTGGATGGAGGAATTTCTTTCAATGTATAAATAATATAATATATTGTTGTTTGGATATTGTATTTCTAATGATCTTGGTTCTTCATTATTAAAAATATCCCTGTATACAATATCTTTTCATCGCATAAATAACATAATAATAATATATTAATAAAATATTATATAATAATAATAATAAATCTCTGAACGCGTAGCAAGAAATTCAACCACTTTTTATTTTTTATTTTTGCATTGTTTGATTTCTCTTTTATATATATTATTATTATTGGAAAAGCGTAGCAAAGAAGAACAAAGATAATGGAAAGTTGATGGATCGTGAAACACAGATATTACGCGTTTCGTGATAACTGTGATTAATGGAGATACACGGCGTTCAATTTCGTACAATTTTTACATTCTTTGTTCTTCTGTATCCCTTTTCGTACATCCTATATTTTTTCTTTGTCAATCTAAACAATAATTCTCTCATATTTATTTAAAAAGCAAGAAATGTTTTTTAAATCGGGGAATTCTTCAACAACCTTAGCAGGTTTAAAGGTAGCCGAAGAGTAACGTTGGCCCCTCCTGTGAAATTTTTCATTTCCACGAGATCGTCGATTTTCTCCTCGCACGGGCCATTTGTAAGGCATTAGGAAGACGAAATCGGAGATCTTGTTCGCAAAGCGATACCCTAATCTCTCATTTGGCGCGAATGAAAAATGGCGAGGGCGTTCCTCGACCGTGAGCGTCATCACCGTCTCGAGCAAACTTAATGTCAGGGACTATGAACAACAAGAGCTGCTAATTAATTAAGCGAAACCGAGGCTCGAGCCTTGAGACCGCTTGCTCAGATAAAATGGATTTTCTTGTTTCGTTTTGTTTGCCAAGAATTTTATCAGCTCTAATTTTTATCGTTGCTTCACGTGACTTAAGTTGCTTCAATTAATTCGATGAGTTTTTGGTTGTTTAACGTTTGAATGTTTGCTCGAAACAAGCGTAAAAATTTCGGTTGCCAACAGTCACGACTGAACTGTGGATTTTTATGCAAATTCATATTTTTGGGAGTATGATAAAAAAGAGTCGAAATTTGGTAGGGAATTATTTCAGTTATTAACTAAAGTAGATTTTAATGAAATTTACATATGAAACGGTGTTTAAAAAAGATTTTACACTAATTTTTTGTTTTATTTGCCATTTTCCTTATTTGGAGGCGAAAACATCTCAAAATTAGGGATGAAAAATATATTTTCCTCGGTATTTCGAAAACTATTCGCACTGTTACACAGTTTATATGTATCATTAAAAATTGTAGGATTTTTTTTAAAGCGAATATCTTCCGAAATATATTAGGTCATCCCGAAAATTTCTTTCGTTATCTTCACGCGGTGGTTTCGTCTAGCAATGTTTAAATAAACGTTCAGCCTTATTTCTTAAACGAGAGATGGAGGAAAAAGATAGAGTAAAATGAATCCTGTATAAAATAATAATATACTGCAAAACATAAAATATCATGCATCTATTATTCAATAATTGAACGAAAGAAACTTTCGGTACAACCTAATATTTTTCATCCCTAATTTTGATGGTTCTTTTCTCCCTAATTTAATTAAAATCGGCGTGTTACACTTAAGTAATTTCCCTTGTAAGTAACATAAAAAACACTACAATTTTTATATTCATATTACATATATAAAAAAAAAAGAAAGTTAAGATTTTAAATGGAAAAATACCAGCCTTTTAAACGTTAATGAGTCTGGCATGGAAAAAAATTAAAACTGTCTTCCTCCGTGTGAGGAACAAAAAAGTGGCCGGTGTAAAAACTAAATATTACTTTTATAAACAAGTGGACGAAAAAGAAACACGATTTACAAGCCTGCAGTGCGGAGATTTACGTTTGAAAAAAGAAAGAGTTGCGCTCATATTTAGAAAGCTCGCGTGTGCCACTAGGTGAAAAAAAGGTCCTTTTTCAGCGTAGTTACTCGGAGCCTGTTCTACTTCTAATTTCCCTGCACGCTCTCAGCATCCCTCTCTCTGTATCGCACATGCTAGACACACGTGTTACGCTATTATGTCAATCATTACCATGTGGATAAATGCGCGAGCAGTTTATTACTCCGGAAGCTTCCTTCCAAGGCTTGTAAACTAAAAACCAAGGTGAACGCGAGAAAGCACGCGTATAGAAGCTTTCGTACGATGTCTGGTAAAAATGAATTTTTCTTTCTATTTGTTTATCTGAAATGACGTTGGTGATAAAAATTTTATTCGCATAAAAATATAATAAAAGCGTAAAGTCGTGCAGCGATTTATTTCGAAACGAGATCTGTCCGTTAGGTTGGCTAAGTGTTAATAATAACTCGAGTCGAAGATCGTTCCGCGTAGTTAAAAAAAATAGTGAGCTGATGAATGGAGTCTATATAAAATTTTAAATTTTATGAAATTATTTATGAAAACAATTTAACACATCGAGGACGGGTGACGAGATTTCTCGTGTTTTGTATTTCAGATCTTGAAAAGGTGAGAATAGGAAACGACGATATATGAAAGGTTGCTTTTAGAAAGTTATTCGTTCGGTTGAAATTTTAAATTAAGAGCTATGTTTAGAATACAATTTATTCTCGAAAGTATGTAACCAAGAATTTATTCGATCGCAACTTTATTCCCTAGTAAATTTTATAGAAACAAGGTCCCGTCGTCAATGTGTTAAGAAGCTGATTTTTTCCTTTTTGGCTTTCTTCATATGTTTCCTTTATACTTTGCATACGCGTTCCATAATATTTTAATCAATGCAGATAAAATTATGCATGACCGACGCAAGAAAGGAAATATGGAAAAATTTGAATTTAACAGTGTTAAAAAATGCTTCTCTAAAATATGTTTAATTACAGTTGCAAGATCAATAATGTAGATGGTCTAAGACTTTTGCACAGTACTGTATATGCTGTCTTCATTACAGATTTTTTCACCGTCGACTATATTTCCATTACTGCTGCTCTCCTCACTTACTTCACATTTTCTTTTCATTTTGGGGATTACTAAATTTTTTAACTAATAGCTTTCTTCAACGCCGGATAGAAAACAGACTGACTTTGCGCCGACGCTGATGCGAGTGACTAAATACTCTCGTAATAATACAATGTTGGTTGTATCGACCAGAGTAACTCTTTATCTGAGACACATGTATGAATTTTTCGGCTGTATCAATTATTTTCGCCGAACACATATTTGGGTTTCTTTGGCCAAATTGATGGTTTCCGCAGAACACATATGCAGCGGTAGTCCGCAAAGGGTTAAAAAGTTTACGAGTGCAAAGAGTTAACAAATGTTTGATGATTTGTGTACGAGAGTGTACATTAAAAAAAAAAAGAAGGAAAAGAAAGAAAAAAAAAGAAAAAAAAGAAAAGACCGCAGCCAATAAACGAGTATACATATATGAGTCTTTCAGCCTTATCAATTGTTTTCGCCGAACGCATATTTGGGTTTCTTTGGCCAAATTCATGGTTTCCGCAGAACACATATGCAGCGGTAGTCCGCAAAGGGTTAAAAAGTTTACGAGTGCAAAGAGTTAACAAATGTTTGATGATTTGTGTACGAGAGTGTACATTAAAAAAAAAAAGAAAAAAAAAGAAAAAACCGCAGCCAATAAACGAGTATCTCAAAGAACCATCCCTCCAGTTCCATCTCCGCTACTTGTCTCTTTATTCTTTTCTCTGGTTCGCGAGCAGCGGCGCGTTGCACGGAAGAAAGCATCGGTAGATAGAGTAGGGTTGGAACGGGTGGAAATTGGATTCTTGTTTGCAGAGTCTTATTTGATTACGGGCAGAGAGGCGGCCGATTTTCTGTGGTAGCCTGCGTTACAGGTATCAGTCTGGTTCTCGGTGCACGGATAAAGCAACGAAAACCCGACGTGAAAGCGAAATCGTTGCTTTCCTCGCGTTATTTTCCAGCGGACAAATTAAATGCAAATGAACGCGATGCTTTTCGTCCTGAGGGGGCGGAGACAAGGAAGGGTTGCTTCGAAATGATACTTTAAATGATTCGATTACCGGGGAACGAAGCGTCGACAGAAATTGCTCGTACACGTGGACAGACAGGAAGTACTCGGGGGTTGTACATCAATTCTCACGTTGTCGCGTGTGGTTTTTGTACTTGGGTGCGGGAGGTTTAACCCTTCTACGGTCTTCGAATTATTTTCGAGCCAATCCGGTTTGTTTCGCTTGAGAAAATAAATTTATTCATTTTTCAAGTCTTGAAATTTATTTTCTTCTTTTTATAAAGTGAGGAATATATTTTTGAGTGGTTTGTTAATTTTTACTCGTTTGTTAATTTCACACATTTTTCTTATTCTTCTTTTTATACAGTGAGGAATATATTTTTGGGTGATTAATTTTTACTCGTTTGTTAATTTCCCACATTTTTCTTATAAAAGTAGAACATTCGTTGCACGTTTCTTTATTATTTCAGAGGTATACGAACAATCATATGTCTGAAGAAATTTGAGTTTTTAAATTTTTAATAAAATAATTGGCAGGTTTCATTATATTAATTTTTTACCCTGATATCAATTTGATATTAAGGAACGGATGAGAATTAAAGTTATCTTTCTTAATAATCGTTCAAATTTTTATTTTCAAGTTTAGATTTTTAATTCTTCGGTTATGGAATTGTATAACAAGAGAGTGTTTTATTTTATTTCTTTCGTGACTTTTAAAAAAATAACTATCGTAATTTAGAATATATAAAAAATTGTATTATATAGTTATATAATTGTAAGAATTATAAAATGTTAAGAATTAATTTTTCTGGTCGATTTCAGAGAAATAAATCGTAATAATGTGTTTCGATAAATTAATGTATGTATTAATATAAGCGAATCGTTAAACAAGGCAAATTTTGTTTCACGGAAAATCAGCGGAACGATCGCAAAAATGCGCGTATACACGGTCGAGAGTATAATGCTCGAATTCAGGAAGCAAGCAGTCAGGCCACTCGCGTTCTTCCACACTTCCGCCGAGTGCACTTCTCGTCCGCATTTTGCCAGCCACTTTTCCAGCGGCTTTTCACGTGAAAAGAGCGCAGTTTGCATGTAGCGAAATTTAGAAAGCTCATCCACTCGGTCGGACGATGTTCTCTTGATTTTCCAGCCTTAATGTGTTTACATTAGTTCGGTTGGTGCATAACATTTAGAGTGAAAAACACTTTTCTTTTCAATCTTTACTATTTATTCTAATTAATCTAGTTCTTTCTATTCGCGAACAGTGTTACATAGTCTTCAATTATTTTCTTTTAGCGAAGTGTTTTATATTTACACAATTTTTTAGTTTTTATTAAATTATATTTTATTAATTCTTTATTAAATTATATTTTATTAATTTTATATTAAATTATATTTTATTAATTTTATATTAAATTATATTTTATTAAATTTTATTAATTCCAATTTTACATTTTTTATCAAAGCTGTAACTTTTGTATTAAAAATGAGGGAAATTAAGAAAAAAGATATATATTTTAAGTATAACTGTAAAATTTTCATTTATATTGATAACATTAATGTTTATTTTTTATAAAAAAAGGAATCATATTTCCTATTTTCATTCTTTTTTACTTTTTCATATTTCTGAAAGCAATTATTAAATACGTATCACATTTACGATTCATAATTCATTTTCTAGAGTTTTAATATAGGAAGCTCGATAAACATTTTTAAAATTAAATTTTCACATCGTGAAGAGTATTTTGTATTATGAAAACAATTCTTGTTTCGATTTATTTTTTACCCGAACCAAAAGGTTCGGAATATTCAGTTGTAAAAATTAATCAATTACTGTACAATGGCGGTGTAGTCACAAAGAATAACAATGAAAGAGTTTCCCGAACGTTTATTGCACTCGACGGAAGTATAAAACATGAATCAATAGTATTCTGTAAACAAATTTTCGTACAGAGAGTACAATGGAGGCGAATTGATCGTTGTATCGTTCATAACCAATAAAATTGTTCTGTTTAAAGCGCGCACAGCGAAATAAAATCATCCAAGCAAACTCTAACGATTTCACAATATCGGAATATTAAATTTCTTTTTTCAAACGCCAAATATGAAAAAGCAAATTTGATACGTATTTTACGTCCCACTGAAAAAGAAAAAAAAAAAAAAAAAAAATAATAAAACTCAATTATCCCAAATTACCATTTAACATCTGGAAAATGTTTCCAAGTTCCCATTTTTACAACGAAACGAATTCACGGATTGAATCGCAGCGTTGAAGAAGGAAACGATTTATATTTCTGCGAGTCTATTAAATGTAATAAACGACGATTACGCGTTTATGCTCAAGTGGAACAGTACTTTCTTTCATTAACGGGTAACAGCTTCCTTTCCAGTATTCCATTGGTCGCTCTTAATTTTGTTAATTGGCACAGCGGTTATAAATTCAGGAAAATAAAGAATAACAACCTGTTTTTGAAAAGAACATGTAAACCGGAAGAAACAACCATTGAAACACATTTTTTTTTACCGAAAGTAATAGAAAATTCCTAAAAATGAAGCATTGTAAATTTATAGAATTATTATAAGAAATTGTGAGCCAGTCATTTCGACTACTTTGATAGTTCTACTATTAACCCTTCGCACAAATATTTTATCGCAACCAATAAATTTAAATTACAGTTAAAGTTAAAATTCAACTTTATCATAAATATCGTGCCTTTTTATTGTATTTTAACCAGAATCGGCGCCACGAGTGTGACTCGTGGTTATAGGGCAAAGGGTTAAATCGTAGCGCAAGTGGTTAATACAACGAACGAAACTTTTGGGAGAACCTAATACTATAACGGCAAAGCATCAAATGGCCTGAATGAAAAGTCGAGCAAGAATGGCTCGACACGGAACGTGTTAAACTGGAAAACTCCATGCTGCATTACGCTTGCGAACTCTCCAGCTGTGAACCAAGATGGCGGACTGTTTAAAGGAGAAAAGAAAAAAAGACGTTTCGCTCCTGGTATATTTTGTCCTTTTATCTGTTCGTCGTTTGAAAGCATACTCTTCGAACTATCTTCAAACATGATAAGGGCTCGACCCTTAATGGATCCACTGTTTGCATCGGGAAAGAGCATCGTAGGACTCCACTCTCTTGTCTTATGATACACGCGACCCTCGCCCTTTGAAAATCAATCTCCCTCGTTTGGCTCCGGTTCCTCCATCGAGATTATTGTCCCCGGTAAATTCTATTTGGCTCAGGAACGGAATAACGATATTATCATTTTGAACGATTGCTTACGAGAAACTTGGCTCGAGGTGGATGGTTTTGCTGGCTGCTCGTGGAGCCTGTTGAATTTTCTTGGAACGATTTGTATTGGGTCGGTGCATACGAAGCTTTCGATTTGAATAGAGGAACTTTGGACGAGAAAGATTTTGATCTTAAGCATTGTGTCTGCGAATTAATTCGATGTCTTTGGCTTTTTAAGTTTGCTGCGGTCTTCGGATCATTTTAGAACCAGTCGTGTTCGTTTTGTTATAAAATTTGCTCATTTAAAGATATCGATTTGCGAAATTTCTCGTTTTTTTTTTATACCGAAGATAAGTTTCTGTTTTTTTCTTTTTTTAATTAGGATCTTTTTTTTTGTTGGTGGTGGAATGATAGTGCGATAATTGTTTTAACGTTGCTGCGGTGGTGGATATTTTTGTAATGGAATTATGATTTTATTTCTTTAACAGAAACTTGGTAATCGTAAGAAAAATGAAGTTGCAATGTAGGATCGAAGAGTTATTCCAGAGTTATTCTCGTAAAAGTTGTATGAATTTTTTACGGTGCGTTGTTTGGTGTTTTATGTGATCTTCTGTAAAGCTTACGGTTGAAAAGTCGTTTCGTTTGTGTTTTTGTTAATATTTATTTGTGCAATTTGTTACGTTCATATTTGTAACTTGTTACATTTATATTTGTAATTTGTTACTTTCATATTTGCAATTTGTTACTTTCATATTTGCAATTTGTTACATTCATATTTGCAAGTTGCTACGTTCATATTTCTAATATGTTACATTCATATTTGCAATTTGTATTCATGTTTGCAATTTGTATTCATGTTTGCAATTTGTTACGTTCATATTTCCAATTTGTTACATTCATATTTCTAATACGTTACAATCATATTTACAATTTGTTACATTCACGTTTGTAATTTTTCACATTTATCCAAAATCAGAAAAAAAGAACGAGTCGATAAAAACGCAAGAGCCATAGCAGGGTTAAATTTAAATTATTTTTCCCCCGTTTCTCTGATATTTCAAAGTACCGACTTTAACTTAAACAAACCACTGCATAATCTTCCACTACTAACGATGCAATTTGAAAAAAAAAAACAAAAAAACAACAATAAGCAGTACCAACACTAACATCTGTATCCGTTAAAAAATAAAGATGAAAATAAAAAAATAGAACAGAGATTCAATTCCAGGACGAATTAATGAAACTAATTTATTTCGTTTATGACCTGATATTTATTAGAGTATTTAAAGCTTGGTCTAATCCTTAATTAGATAAACGAGGGGATCAAAAGGATGAAACAGAAATTGTAATAGTTCCACCTATAAATAATCACGTCGGAACGTCGAGGCTAACGAAGTGTGGCCATTGTAAATCAAATTTGGCCTTTCGTGCATCCGTGTGTCTCATTATAATTAACGCAGGCCACGTTTCAAGCGTCATTGTCCGATACCGAGGCGACAGATTAACGTAATTACGATTGACGTTCTCGTGGGAATTCAATGAATCGTTCGATGAAAAATTGAACGAACAACGAAAAAAAAAAAGTATCGAGGGGAACGAGTTTTGAATGGAAAGTAAATTAGTGTACGAGGTAAATGTAATTGATTCGGATGTTTCCGACTCTGTTTGGCCGTGGACGGAAATGTTTGGTCCAGGTGAATTCACGGTGGAACGTTGTGTCTTCATTTATTTCGACCAACTCAATTAAACTTGTTGTTGGAATAGGTATGGTAAAAGGTTTTTGTTCGTTCTTTCGTTCAATGGGATTCGCAATTAATTGTGCAGCGAAGTTTGCTTCTGAGATATTGGTATTGTGCAATTCCCAACCTTTTATTTCGACGTTCTTTCTCTATTTTATTTTTGTTTCGTTTTCTTTCTTAACCCTTTGAGACGCGCTCTGCTAGAAAATCGTGCATTGTACGCGGAGCAATATTCGCGCGGTGTGTAGTTCACAAATGCGAAACGGTTGCTCGTGAATGAAACAAGATAAAATGTAGAAAAGTTTTAGAATTTTTTTTTTTTTTTTTTGCTTTAGAAGATTCAAATTTATTTATTTTTTTTTATGTATATCACAATTTTATATTTTCTCAGGTGTCGAAGTAAAATATCATTTTATTCTTCATTTTATTCCGAATTATTTTCAACTTTTGTTTATGCAGGTTCATACTTTTGTGAATACGTTTAAAAAAGAAACTTAAATTTTTATTTCGACTTACATCGTCTTTCAACTTCCGTAGAAGAAAGAAGAAACTTAAATTTTTATTTCGACTGAATTCCAATCGTATAAGATTTTAAAATTCGAACATTTCCTTTTTCTTTCCGTGGATCCTTCATCTATTAATTTTATTATATATAAATTCTTTATTATATATTATAATATTACATATTTTATAAGTCTACACTAATTTACATTACACATTTGTATTTCTTAAAAAAAGAATTTTTTTAATTTAACATCAGTGTAGACTTATAAAATATGTAATTGTGACGTGCCGGCGTGGTCGACCCGTCTAAATTTTCTTTATTTTGGGATATCCCCCCCCTCCCTTTTTCCCCGTTAGCATTGTTTTCTGAAGGGCTCCGCTCCGCTTTCGTTAATTCTCCTTATTTTCATATTCATTTCTTATTACACCATAATCGTTCAATTACCGTTCGCTTAGCTATTCAAATTCTCCTCTGAGAACGACAACGGAATTCTATAATTAGATATTTAATCCCTATTCATAATAATCCACGACACAAAAACTGTCCTACAGATACCCACCTGAAAAACTTACACAGTGAATCCTATAAGGAAAAAATCGCCTATTCAAATCCTATAAAGAAAAAGTTACATGTCGAAACCTATAAGGAAAAAATCTCCCATCTAAACCTATATAGAAGAAATTACATGCCGAATCCTATCCAGACATTTTGCATCCTATGCAAAAAAACTAAGCGAACCTGCTACAAATAGGAGCACCTCGAGGAACGAACGATGATTACCCGTCGAAATCTCAATACGTGCGTGTCGGTGCTACAGTAGCAACTTATAGAAATTTAAATTCAACTTAGATTATTACCCGTCGAAATCTTAGTACGCGTGTGTCGTGTTATAGAGCAGCTAGAGCAACTTATAAATTCATAAAATTCAACTTAGAATAAATCAGTCGAAACTCCATACGGCCATATCAGGGTTATAAAGCAGCTGGAGCCTTTCATAACTCAACAAATTCACTTCATCCGTTCATATTCGCGTTAGTAAGCGGCAACTATTAAATTAAAACGCTATAGAATTATCCGTCGCGATTCCAACGTGTGATTTCCACACTCGTCGTCAAACCCTCTACGAAACGCGCCCAACAAAGGACAACGCAGCAGCACTTCTGCCACTCCAACCCATCAACCATCGGACTTCAGCCCACTGGACTTCGACTAGGAACAGAGGAAGGGCCAGCCCGCAACTACTTCCCGACGAAGGTGGACCTGCAACGACCGCCCCCTTCTTCGGACAACTCCAACGAACTCGATCTCCCCGAGCGACTATCAACGTGCCAAGGAGAACCGTCGCAGCCGAACGCAAGACGTTTCGTAGCAGCTGCCGTGAGCGTATTCTTGCACAATCTCGATTTTATATACATATGTATCGGGCCCCTTTAAATTGT